>LPNX010094545.1:1283521-1294581 GCA_001517045.1 Pseudotsuga menziesii
TCCAATAATTTTAGAAAAATCACATGGTCTATAATAATTATTCATTGTTCAGGTTGGTTTACTTAGATAAACAACAAAGGCATATTAGAAATTGGCTTCTTCTCCAAGACTTGTAAAGATTCTACAGGGAGCAAGTTTGTTTAACTTCCTCTAAAAGCCTTTTCAGGATCTAAGAGGGAGCTAAGCAAACCAAAGGGCTCCAGGTAGAATACCTTACTATATGTTTTGAAGTGGAGTCGCCACTTGGAGAACAAGTAAACTTCCAATATGGGTAAAAGAAAAAAAAAAAAAATTAAGGTTATTAATTTTTTTTTATTTTTTATTAACACTTAAAGAATTAAATTCAAGAATTAAAGTATTAAATATAAAATTATTTAACTAATGTCAAGACCAAGGACAAAAGACTTGTCCCCGGCAACGGCGCCAAAGATGTTGCCGCCTAATTCACACTTTAAGGAACATGAAAGTCACAACCTGCTATGTGTGTCCTTGGGGGCAAGCGAGAGTTGGGGATCACTATCACCACAGTCCACAACTCCTCCGTTTAGGCAAGATCCCAATAGAGTCAAGGGGGGAAGTCCCTACGGAAGACTAAGTTCCTGATTTATTAATTAATTACAAATTAAAGGGATCTTATTAAGATGTGAGGCTAAGGCTTTGAGAGATGACAGTCAAACCAATGCAAGATGCAATATTTCAATGACAATCAATCCTTTTAATATAACCAGTGCCTAAGTAATGGAGTCAGAAAATGCAACTTTCAATGGATGCAGTCTAAGTTAATTATCCCACAGGTTAAGTTATCTAACAATGAGATGAAAAAAAAAACAAACTATGAACAATATACACAGTTATGAAAGATTTACGAACAATATTATCAAGATAAATGAAAATAATATAATCACAGTTGAGTAATACGAATAGTATTATACAGTTGAGCAGTAATGTTATGCATAAACTTGACAATGCTCAGATAAATAGCAGAAAAATGTAAACCAGTTGATTAATATCCACAAGTCAGAAAATTACTAGGTTTGCTTTGCAGGTGCAACAACAACCGAAAGGAAACGAGTGCAATATTGGAGTGAAATGCTGCTGGAATGAAAATGTTATAGAACCGGTTTTGCAATGTCTCTTGGTTCGTTTTAATAAATTTTATTAAAGTTGAAATCTTTGATTAAGTTTTAGATCTTCTGGTGTGACTACCCCAATCTAGTATTTCTCAAGTCAAAGAGGGAATGCTGGTGCGCTCAACAAAGTGGGAGAAAAGCCCACCCGTAGCTCCCAGGTCAAACCCCAATGCCCCGGTGCTCAACAAGGAGGACGTAGAACGCCTAGAGACCCCCCACGGTCTACTACAACTAGCTTTCGAGGTCACTGTTTTTAGTCAACCGGAAAAATAGCAAGATGGATGCCTATTAAACTAAAACTCCTCTACCCCCTGTCGTATCTCGTGAGTACCCCGAATGGTGATAACTGAGTAGAGGAACAGGGGCTAAATTCGTTGTTGGTTAATTTTAGGGATAAATTTTAAGTCTTGGTGATTAGCATGCAAGGTTAATTTTATACTATCAACAAGATCAACCAAGCGGTATCCCTTATGGGAGGTGCTGATACTTGATCTTGGACTGAAAAGCAAAATGTGAAAGTTTGTAGTAGAAAAAGGAAGTTTGTTCTAATTAAACTAAGCCCCCACTTCTCCTGCTTTTCATACCCAACTTGAAGTCCCTAAAGGGAGATGACAAGTGGGACAGAGGATACACCGGATCAGTGGGTTGTATGGTTACTCTTTTGACAGAAATAAAATTTGGATTTTACTACTTTGAATAGAAATTTAAAAGGAAAATGCAATTGGCTAAAACAATACCTAACCACAACACAATCTCTGTAACAGAGATGGTGGTCTGTAACAGAAATGGTGGGTAAACAGAAATAAAAAATGATTAATCTAACCTCACTTCAATCCCTTAAGGGAAGGTGGGTAAACAGAAATAAAACTTGCATAAAATAAATCTAAGCAAATAGTGTTCTAGGCTATCTCTACACTACTCATATACAGATTTACAACAACTTTCAAAGCTTTAGAGAATACCTCAAAGAGAACTTCTCTTTTGGGGTTTACAATCTTGTAGAAGAAGAGAAGAAATGTGGTTTTTTGGCCTTTTTGGACCAAACTTTTCTAGGGCTTTTCTAGGTAATTTTGGGCAGCATAACCCCCTCTTCTGTGCATAAACCTGCAACAAACCAGCAACTTTACTTTCTGGAATTTACTGCAGAAACACTAAAACAGAAAGTTAGCACAGATTAGTGTAAAACCCAGAAAAATTATTGAAAAATCTGAACTAGAAATTTTGGAAAAAATGAAGTTTTAGTATTCAAAAAATGAACTTTTGGGCCTCTAAATGATGTATTAACAGCAGATTTATAACTCTATACTAATCTATAATGGATGAAAGCCCTGAAACAAGGGTTTTATTCACTATACAGTGAATAAAACTCAGTTTTAGGAGAGAGAAGGATAGATGGTCGAAAATGCAGATTTGAAGATGAAACCCTTGGAGAGATGTCCTTGGCTTGGAAAACCTGTAAACAAATACTAGATCTGCAAAAATATGTAACCTAGTGATGAATATCTAACAATCTCTACAAAATACTTTGAAGAAACTTGCTAAATAATTCACAAAAGAGGGTAAAAATACTTCTACTCTCTAATCTCTCCACAAAATATTTTGTGGAGAGCTAACTAGACAAATACAAATATGCAAAACTAAATACGAGATACAAGTTACCTTAACAATGGACCATGAATAATGTAGACAAATAGCACAATGTCCCTCCAAAGAATTTCCTTGATTATGCCCCAACTAGGGCAAGATTTGAGTACAAGAAGCCTCTAGGGCTTGAGCAAAATAGCTAGGGCACAATGTTGAAGAAGAGAAGAGAGGCAATATTTCTGCAGCATAACAATGGCATGAGAGATCTATCTCCAATGAGAGAGTGAGACCCTCATTATATAGTTGAGGAGCAACCCCAACCCCTTGAAGATCAATGGCCAAGATTAGAATTAGATCTAGATCTAGATTAGATCTACGTATATTGACTTTGCACCCCTCTCAACGAATCAAAAGCAAGGGTGCCTTTTCAAATCAATAGTCAAAAATATAGATCCATGTCACAATAAAGCTTAACCCTTAGATCTAGTGTTTCCATGACTCAAGTTGGGCCTTCTTTTGATTCAAATTTTAATTTTTTATTGTTTTAATTTTTTATCTTTTACTTTTTATATTTTATTTAATCTTTTATTTTTAAAATTTCTATCTTTTTATTCTTTTATTTTTTATCTTTTACTTTTTATATTTTACTTAATCTTTTATTTTTTATCTTTTATTTTTAAAATTTCTATCTTTTTATTCTTTTATTTTTATCTTTTATTTTAAATCTTTTTTTATCTGTTATTTTAAATATTTTTTTATCTTTTATTTTTTATTTTTATCTTTTTATTTTTTAATTTTTTTAATTTTTGATCTTTAAATTTTTAATTTTTTACTTTAAATATTTTATTCTTTTATCTTTTATTAAGACAAGAGGGGCACCCCACTTGGGAAATCTTCAAAAATTTATTTTGACCGAGGGGGTTTATTTAAATAAAAATTAGCTATGATTAGCCACCTCCCAAACTTAATTACCATGGCCTTATTTGATTTTTTTCTTCAAAATCAAATAATTTAATTTTTCACCTTTGGAAATTAAATTAATTTCCTAGGAAAAAAATACCTTGTCTCTACCAAAATTGGTCTAACTTCCTAACCCCTTGTCAGAGTGACATGAGACTTGAACCAATGGCTTAGGGGGTGTCATAGCATTTTCATTTGCATTCATAGCCCCTATTACAAAATGCCAAGGTTCAAGAGATTACATTATTACATCAAAACTTAATTAATTAACCAACAAATGGTAAAGTTAATTAATTAAGAAAAAAACAAAATAAAAATTAAAATCCTAACGAAATTCCGCAAGACTACAAGATATGGCTAGCACGGTCATGGACAACAACTTGAAACCTTAGCCACCTCATGGGCTTGATTATCAGAATGCCAATTCACCGCTTTGGAGGATTTGTGAGTGAAAAACCCAACCAATTAAAATTGTTAATTAACAAAATTAACTGGAAGGGGAAAAAAACACTCGGTGAAGAGGACTTCCCTGATAATAAAATCCATGGTGACAACCTTAGAGAAATGACCCATGCTAACATATAAAGTTACATTAATTGTCCCACGCAGGGGAGCGGACTTTTCGTGTACAAAAGGGGCATAATTGCCTTGCTAAATGAAAAATCCCTAGAATTTTTCCATGGTACAAACTGCACAGAATGTACATCTTCAATGTACATGAGGTTGCCACCTAGTTGAAATAGGTCGGCAACACCTCCTAAGGATTCATCGAGGGCTCGCATATAGACGTCTTCATGCTCTGGACCATATGCTTCCATATAATACCAAACAACATCCAAGTGTTTTTCAATTGATTCGATTGCATTTGCATAGAAACGAGGCAACCTTTCACTGTATCCTTTTGGCATAGGATGAGGTGCCCCGGGAATTTCAGAGAAGTCAAATCGAGAAGGTTTAGCTTGTTTCTTAACAGCTTTGTTTATTTGAGTCGGGTACCTAATAGGATTACAAGGATCATTCACTTGATGCTTACTCACTAGTCCACTTGGGATGGTTGGGAAATCTTTATTGCGATAATTAAATTCATACCCATAATCATGGTAAGGATCATCCTCATACCAAGAACTCGACTTCCATCTATCCCTTTCGTTTATTTGCCTTCTAGCTTCATTTATACTTTCATTTAATTCCTTCATGTGTCGGATAAATACTTCTGAATTCATTCTGATTTATGGGATGGGTTTGCTTCTCAGTGGAGTCGCGTTGTGGAGTTGCCAAGTGAACGGATTGCCGTGTTCACCAATAGATAATGTCGTAGGAGAGGTAAGTGAAATTCATGCAGTGATTGTAAATATTTAAACATATAAAATGCAATCACTGAAATTAGACCGGATGTGATATGAATGATAAAAGATGTTAGTACATTCACAGACACCGAAGGTAAAATAGATGAACCAAGGTAAGCCTCTACCTCCCCGGCAACAACGCCAAAAATGTTATCACGAATCTTGTAGGTGCCTTGTGATATGATCCTATTCAGGACGACAGAGGAAAGGAAACTAAAGTCGTGACCTATGATATCCGGGACTTTCGAAAGAGCTCGGATGTCACGCCGGTCAAGGATACGGGCACTTTGGACCCAGTAAAGACTAAGCCCAGGGGGCGTCCCTAAGACCAAGAAACATTAAATTATGGATACGAAATAGACAGACGAGGGAAACTTGGTTGAATCTCTTAGTTAACTGATTAATTATAGTTTGAAACGAAAACTGAGAGATTAAGAGCATCCAGGTGAAAAGCCCTAAATTTGCCCTTAGTTAGTGCAGCTGCGAGACCCATTCTCAGGAAGGGTACCACATTCTCAGGAAGGATGGTACCCTAGTCAGTTAACTAGGGTAGAGTAAGACCCTAGAAGGTACCCTAGGGCCCCCAGTAGTCTCATGGGGTTCTTGGTATGGGACCAAGCAGGTTGATGCCATGGCAAAGTCCCTAACACATAGTTAGGGCCCCTATATGCGTCTATGGTTCCTAGTTTGGGACCAGGTAGTTTCTTGGTCCATGACCATGCAGATCCTGTAGGTTGAGGTAGAGACATTCTTGGTATGGGACCAAGTAGTTCTTGCAGGTACATTTCTGGTTAGTTAACCATGTGGATCTTGTTCAAGTTGACCAAGATAATGATGTGTGATGTCCTCTCTCCTAGTTGGTTATTGCTAGGTTGTTTCTCAAGGGACTAGCCACCCCTTGATGATGTCACCTGCACCTAACCCTTAGGAGCAGTAGTGAGGACCAGAGGATCACATCATCAGTTTAGATCTTCTCTTTATGCAGTGATGATAAAAATATATGTGACAATGTACCTTGAGAGAGAGAAAAGATTAAAGTCCTTGGTATTGTTGGTCCTATGGGTAAAAATGGGTTGTTTCTCCATCTTTATAGTTCACCTTGGTCTTATGGGTATGAAGGTCGCCTTACCTTATTATTGTGGCCCCTTTGGTTGACTTATGGTCCTTTATCTTCTACTTGGCCCTAGCGCTCTTTTTTGTGTGTACCTTTGGTATGATGACTTTTATTTTATGGTTTTTATTTTGTAAGACCATTTGACCATTGGTACCCTATCCTAAGTCAATTTAACTTTATTGTTTTTATTTTTGTTTGACCATTTGACCATTGTACCCTATCCTAAGTTCACTTAACTTTATTTTATGTTTTTGATTGGTAAAACTCCTGAAGGCTAGGAGTAGTTGAGTGATCTTTCTAGAAGGCTTGTCAAGATTATAAATTAAGTCCCGCTTCTTCTTTTCGAGAGGATCTTGAAGATGAAAACCAAAAGATCTTCCTTCTTGCATCTGTCCAAGGGTTTGATGCATGACGTCAAGGGTTTCTAGGGTTGATTACTATGTACCTTATGCTGTTGCTTTTGTTTCTTGTGCTGGCCGAGGTTTGTTTCTCCTTGTTTTAAAGAGGTTGATGTATGGAATGTTTTTAGAAGAGGTCCCTACCTGTTAGAGCTATGTTAGAGGTCTGCTCCTGTCTTGTATTGGGGTCTGCAACTTGTTAGGACTGATTTAGGGCTTGGTCGTGACTTCTATAAGCTCCTAGGGTTGAACTGTGGCTGTGGGTTATTCTTCTTGTTGGTCTTTGGACTTGTATCAAGTTCATTAAAGCTGAGCTATGATCTTCTCTTGATGAGACGTGACTTTCTAGTGACTGTTTGTCCTCTCTCCTGCTGGGCCATAATCTTCTAGTGACTGTTTGTCCTCTCCTGTTGGGCCGTAAACTTCTAGTGACTTTTGTATGACTGTTTTTCCTCTCTCTACTAGGCCGTGATTGCTTTCTCTTTCTTGTTGGGCCATGGACTTACAACAACCACTAAGGTTGGGCCATAAATTTGTAACGACCTCTATGGCTGAGCTGTGATTTGTTAGTAACCTCTAGGGTTAAACTATGATACATCTTTGCTGAGTTATGTTTGATTTACAGTCTACAAGGCTAAGCGGTGAAGTCTTCTAAGGCTGGGTTGTGTGCTGTGGTTAGAAGGTGTCTTTGCCTTCATAAGCGTGCCGCTGAAGTCTAGATAAAGGATTGAAGTTTCTCTTCATGTTGCCTAAGAATCTGAGGTCTCTACCCTTTCTACTATAACTCTCATATCTCTCTCTCAAGGTATGTCATTTGTTCATCGAGGTGACTTGCCTTCATAAGATCTGAACCTAAAAGTATCTAAGTATAAGACTAATCTAACAACTCCAGATCAACCTTCTTACTGTTCTTTGATAACTGGTTAATTAAATCTACTAGTATTGCTATTACTGTTGTATTTTATGTACATTGTTATTGTTCTTTTCATCAGTCATAATATTGTTACTGTTTATGTTTTGTACATGGCAATTGGTAAATCATCTCAAGGACCAACTTTAACACAGTGACCATTGGAGTGTTAAAGTTGAAAGAGATGAAAATTATGTTTTGAATTTATTATAACAGTACTGTTCTGGATCTAGTTATGTTTTAGTTTTGTTTTATGCATTAAAGAATAAAAATTTAATTTGCTTATAACTTAACCCTAAACTTTAACAAGTAGTAGGGTGTATGTAGAGGGTGCGTTCTTGGCAAGCTAAGAAACCAGACATGTTGATTCAGGTCCGCGTGTCCCGTGTTTGTGTGTCCGACACGGACACGCTGACAGAGCGTGTCGAACACATATTTGCAGCGTGTCCCGAAATTGGAAACACTTGTCCCCTGACTGTCAACGCATGTCCTGAAAACATGATACGACTTTTGCGGATTGGACGCTCGGGTCCTCTTTAAAGCTGTTTTTTATCTTTTCTTTTGTCATTTGCACTTGTGGAGAGAGCTCTAGGAAGTGCTTTTTTTGCAGGTGAAGAAGATTTGAAGGCTTTGGAAGAGTTTCCAAGTGCATTGAGGGTGGATTGCAAGCTCAACCATCAAACAAGAAGAGCAATGTCTGATTCAGCTAGGGCAGGAGCTAAAGGGAAAAGGAAAGGGAGAAATGCCTCGTTTATAGTCTCCCCTCCTATTCCTCCAAACACAAACTCTTCTACTCTTGCTAGTGCTCCATCTACTGCTGGTGGAGCTCATGCTCCATTGAACCCTATTTTAGCAAAGACAACAAGCCCAAGAGAAAAAAATACCCTTTGTGGAGGTATGTGACTAGGAAAGAACGACTTGGGGCAAAGCTAGGTGGGGGAGGCAATGTGTCTTGGACTTGCAATTTTTGCAAGAATGAGTTTAAGAGCACATACTACCGAGTTAAGGCCCATTTGTTGGCCCTTCCTTTTTGTGGGATTTCTTCATGTAAAGCAGTGAGTGTTACCCAAAGGAGAGATATGGGAAAGGAGGATCAAGAAGGCTTAGGCAATGTAGCAGCAGCAAGCAAGAAAAAGGATGAGAATCATCTTCCATTCTTAAGGAAACCCCCTAGCATTCGGCCTCCATTTCCACCTAATAGAGGTGATACATATCCAACAAGAAAGAGGCCATCCTCAAGTGGTCCAATGGATAAGATTTTCCAATAAGAGGCGCGAGAAGAGGTGGACCTCACCATTGCATTCTTTTTCTACCTCAACTTCATCTCATTCAATGTTGCACGATCACCATTGTTTATTGAGACGTGTCGAAATCTCATTGAACGAGCTCCATCTGGTTGTGTGCCTCTTGGTTCAGAGAAGCTTAGAACCACATTGTTGGTTAAGGCAAAGAAGGAGGTGGATAAAATTCTTGAGCCAATTAGATCAACATGCCCCTCATCCAGAGTGAGTATTGTTTCTGATGGATGGACGGATCCAGCATGCCATCCACTCATCAATTTCATGGTATCTTCCCAAAATGGATTGGTGTTCTTGAAAGCGGTGGATGCTCTTGGGAAATACAAGGATGCACATTTTATGGGTGAGTTATACATCGAAATCATTGAAGAAGTAGGTGTTGACTCTTGTGTACAAATCATCACGGACAATGCACCTGTTTGCAAGGCCGCTGGAATGATTGTGGAAACTAAATATCCACAGGTATTTTCATTTTGGACACCTTTCATTGCTAATATGCTCATTGTTTGAATTTATCACAAGATTTATCTAGGGGAAAGCTCATTTTAATGATTTGAGTTGTTAGTGTTGTAGAGTCATTTATACTTGCTTTTTTTGCTCTTACAGATTTTTTGGACACCTTGCATTGTCCATTCCTTGAACTTAGCACTCAAATCCGTTGCTTCAGATATGACATCGATTGGCAACATTATTGAGGATGCATGCCATATCCGTAACTTTGTACAAAACAACACAAATGCCCTCACCATCTACAAAGAGTACACACATATTTCATTGTTGAAGATTGCAGATAATCGGTTTGCTTCCTCATTCATCATGCTCAAGAGGTTGAGGGAGGTTAAAATCACTATTGGGTCCATGGTGATTTTAGAGTATTGGTCTCTCTGGAGAAAGACAGATCAAAGTGCTTCAAAACAGGTGAAGGACACAGTTGATGTTTGGTGGGAGAGGATGGATCTTACCAATAAGATCATGGAGCCACTTATTTCTTTGTTGCGCTTTGTAGACATGGACCAGCCCATCCTAGCGGATGTTTATGAGGGGTGGGATTCCATGATTGAGTCCACGAGGACCATTGTTATGGAGAATGAGTGTCCCGAGTATGAGACATTGATATAGAACTTATGGTCCACCATTCAAGATATTCTTATCTCCAAGTGGGATAAGAATTGCACACCTTTGCATTGCTTGCCCCACTCCTTGAACCCCAAGTTCTACAATCAGGAATGGCTCAATGGTGGGCCCTCACATAGAGTCCCTCCTCACATGGATGGAGAGATTTCACAGGGGAGGAAGATAGCATTTAGGCGGCTATTTCAGGATAGAGACTTACTTGATGAGGTGGAGGAGGGCTTTGTAGAGTTTTCCACTGCTACTAGGAAATTTGGAGGCTATGATGTGGTTGGAGACAGGGGAGATAAGAAGCCCTAGAATTGGTGGGCAACTTGTTACCACCTAAGTTGTACTTAGTGGTTTTTTATCAAGTGAGCCTAGTGAACTGGACAAGAATAACTTGTTTGGACTTCAAAAGACCTTCAGTCTTTCTTCTGGGAAGCCTTGTTGTACTATATCACATGTTCATACCCCATGGGGGAATTATAATAAATGTTCTAGCATGATAGTGTCTGTAAAAGACTCAGTCTTTTAGACTTTATTTGTCAATTCGATCAGCCCAGGGTGTTTTTTCCCTTGGTTATTATTAGTTGTTGAATAAATGACTGATAATTTCTGAGTTTTTCACTCCATACCTCTAAAGTTGGGGTGGTCGGCTTGGCATTTAGGCCTATTGAGATTATTAGAGTCTATGTGTCAATGTATAAACATGCTAGATATCATGGTCGAGTCATATGAACATGTCTAAGTCCCCCTAGGTTTTTTCAATTTTTCAAATTTTTAGTTTTTTCAGTGTTTTTTATTAAAATTTAATTTTTCCAAAACTTAGGCTATTTTTTAATAGTTTAATTGGAAAAATTGATTTTGTAATAAAAGTGGGCCAAATAATCTGTTTCAATCATGTAGGTGCTCATTTTCAAGCTAAGAGCACCATGTAAACCCATGGATCCACTATTTCCTAGTTTTGAGTGATTTTCCATCACTCAGGTCAGAAAGCCCCAAAAATCAATTATTGATTATTTTAATTAATAAATTGATGAATAATGGAGCAAATCCAGAATCATAGATCAGTGGATTCTCAGTCGATTTGATTGAAATCAGTTAGATTTGAACCAGATTGACTGGATCTGACAAATCCTTGACTGAAGGAGGTGATCAAATCAGATCCAGAGTTGATCTTCAGCATCCTTTATGGGGAATTTCGCCC
>LPNX010094578.1:0-10812 GCA_001517045.1 Pseudotsuga menziesii
TCCAAAATCCATGTTAAGTTATCATGGAATCAACAGGGAGATAAGGGATCAAAGTTCTTCAAATTTATAATGAAGTAAGTGGTTGCTAACAAAGTACTTTGCCTTCACGTAGACGATTTTTCACTTGAGGAAGATCCATATAGGATCCAAAGTATGCTTGGAGATAATTTTTAGAATATTTTTTCTCCTTTCCTAGCAATAAAGGTTGAGGTTTTTGGCATAAATGCTTGTTATAGGATGTTTCTACACAAGGTCTTTGTTGTTGAACATTATAGGTTGTATAAGGATTTCACAAAGGATGAATAGTTTGCATTTCTTAGTTAAATATAGAATGGTAAATATTCATGGATTGATGCACTACCTTGTGATTTTTACAATTCTATGTGAGATACTATTAGAGATGAATTTATTCAGAGGACTTTAAAGGCATTTTCCATAAGATGTTTGAAAGAGTCATTAATCTAAGGTTTATCAATCCCATTCCAAAGAACACTTCTAGGGAAACCATTCGAGGATGTGGACTAGTAACTTCATTGAGTATTTCTTACAATATCATGTCTAAGGTACCATAGGTGTTTTTTGGTTGTACGACTGCTCTGGCTTTGTCTTCTTGGTGGTTGACTATATAAAGGTGGGATAGTAACTGGTTGGCTTTGTTGAGGGAAAGGGATGTTTCTAGGAATATTGTGTGTAATGTGCATATAAGTTTCATTTAAGAGGCATTTATTCTAAACAATGTGATTTTTGGTTCGGTGGTCATAGAGTGGGATTGGGAATTTGAGCAATAAGATATCTTCCTTAAAAATGATTTTGATAAAGACTACGATCAAATTTAGTAGGAAGTCAATACAAATATGGGGATGTGTTCGGTGAAGCTTGAAAGGAACATCTATAACATATATAACAATGCTATCATAGAATGATGTGACCACCACATGACTACTTGAGTATATAAATACGCTTTTGTAATAATTTGTGGTTGTGTATATAATGATTAAAAAGAAGTACCATCTCTGCAACATATCAAGCATGTATCCAATTTCATTTCAAGTTTCACATACAATAATGATAATGCTATATAGTAATAAAATAAACTAGTAAAGATTTCCCTTAATCTTAATATTTGAAGCCTACTTTATTTTAGTTTTGTTTTCTTCTTTTCACTACTTAATAGACCCGGAGTTTAAAAATCCAACCTAGATTCACATTAATTATGGGTTTATCAAGCATTGGAGGGACCAAATCACTTGCTATAGAACTTAAGATGATACCATGCTCATTCATTTAAACTAAAAAAGAAAATTACATCCAAATAAAACACACATAAAAAAACCATTATAATTAAAATAGCTTAACTAATTTATAAAATTAAAAAAAAGTTAAATCTCTTTTTGAGATCTTATCTATTTTATTCAAATTTGTTTTTTCTTTATTTAATCTTTATTTCAAAAAGAATCTAAAAACATATTTTAAAATTATTATTTTTTAAATGAAAATTATGTAGGAACAATTTGATTTCCATCAATCATTTAAAAACTATTACACATATATATATTAAAGATAAAAATAAATTAAATAATTTAATTTATTATTATTGTAATCATTATCTAAAATCATCTTAGGGCTGATGCACAATCATGGACTCCTTTAAAGACACTTTAGATGCCACATAATACTGGACTAAATGGAAAACTCCCACTTTAGGTGACAATTAGGGGTACTTACCTAACTTATTTGAAGATGAAGTAAAAAGAGAAAAGATAGGTAATTGAATCAGCTTTCATAATATATAGAATTTGTGCAGAGAAAATGTGTGCAAATGATTATAAAATTAGTTTCCGTGAAAGTGGGTTTTCAAATTTTCAGCACATCTTAACATATATGTTTGTGCGGGTGCAGCAATATATGAGGTAAATGATGTCCATTTGGGATAAAATTTTGCATACATATAAAGGACATATGGGCCTAGTGAAACACTATTTATTCGGAATTTTTCATGAATTACCTTTTTTATTATTAATTATTGAAGTTAGAAAAGCTTGAAATTAAAACCTTATGTGCGGGTGCAACACTTTAGGGGCAAAAATTAATGAAATCCTTGATTTCTTAATATAAGATCACAGAGCTTGATCTCGTCTAGTGCACCATATAGTTTTTATGGGAAATGGTGATGGAAATCAAAAGTTATATAACAAACAATCGATGTATGTATTTTCGAAAACAAACGTGTGTCATTTAGAAAAATAATTATAAATAAATAAAACATAGTTTTGAAGGAAAAAATTATATATTCAGAATCGTCATTTCGTACTCTACAACCTCGTACATTTTCATAAAAAAATATTGTGTATGTCATATCAAAACACGGGATCTAATCTGAGCATATTGATATAGTTCTAAAAGACAAGCAATAGCCCTGGTTGATTTGTCCTAGCCAATAAGTTCGGTATTCTAAAGCTGCTTCCAAACCTAATTCCAAACGTTAATCCCGCCAATTATTTAAATTTTCAAATAACACATATGTGATATAACGCATATGCGATATAGCTTATCCATATCGCATATGCGATATAACGCATATGCGATATGGATAATCTATATCTCATATGCGTTATGGATTATTCATATCGCATATGCGTTATAACGCATATGCGATACATAGAATTACATTCAGAGTTAATTTATGTGGTATGGCTTCTAGATTTACATTCAAAGCTAATTTATGCTAAATTTAAACTAATTTATTTTTGTACTAATGCATCATTGTTCACCACCCTCATCCTCATCATCATCATCATCACCCTCATCCTCATCTTCATCATCATCATCATATAGTCATCCTCCTCCTCCTCCTCCTCATCATCATCATTGTTCATCATCGTTGTCATCACCATCACCCTCATCAGCTTCATTGTCATCATCATCACCCTCATCCTCATTAGCATTGTCATCGTCATCATGGTCATCGTCATCATCGTGCCCTCATCCTCATCCTCCTCCTCCTCCTCATCATCCTCATCCTCCTCCTCATCATCATCAACATCACCCTCATCCTCATCAACTTCATCATGGTCATCATCGGCATCATCCTCATCCTCATCCTCATCATCATCATCGTCAACCTCATCATCACCATCAACCTCATCCTCGTCATCATCATCATCATCCTCATCCTAATCATGATCATCATGGTCATCATCATCATCATCGTCATCATGGTCATCATCATGGTCATCATCATCATCACCCTCATCCTCATCACCATCATCATCATCATCCTCATCCTAATCATGATCATCATGGTCATCATCATCATCATCGTCATCATGGTCATCATCATGGTCATCATCATCATCACCCTCATCATCATCATCATACTCATCATCCTCCTCATCATCACCATCATCCACATCATCATCTTCATCGTCACCCTCATCCTCATCCTCATCGTCACCCTCATCAGCATTGTTCATCACCCTCATCCTCACCATCATCATCATCTTCATCGACACCCTCATCCTCATCATCATCTTCATCGTCGCCCTCATCCTCATCCTCATCGTCACCCTCATCAGCATTGTTCATCACCCTCATCCTCACCATCATCATCATCTTCATCGACACCCTCATCCTCATCATCATCATCATATTCATCATCCTCCTCGTCATCACCATCAACCTCATCATCATCTTCACTGTCACCCTCATCCTCATCATCATCATCACCCTCATCATCATCATCATCAACCTCGATCCTCATCATCATCATCATCAACCTCGATCCTCATCATCATCGTTCATCACCCTCATCATCATCATCATCATCATCATCATCATTATTGTCATCATCATCATGGTCATCATCATCACCATTGTCATCCTCAACATCATCAGCATCCTCATCCTCATCATCACCATAATCCTCATCCTCATCATCATCAAGTTCATCACCCTCATCCTCCTCCTCCTCATCATCATCATCACCATCATCATCATTGTCATCATCATCATGGTCATCATCTTCATCGACACCCTCATCCTCAACATCATCAACATCCTCCTCATCATCATCATCATAATCCTCATCCTCATCATCATAACATTCATCACCCTCATCATCATCATCATCATGGTCATCATCACCCTCATCCTCATCCTCATTCTCATCATCATCTTCATCGACACCCTCATCCTCATCATCATCATCATGGTCATCATCATCATCATCATCATCATCATGGCCATCATCATCACCATGGTCAGATCATCTTCATCGACAGCCTCATCCTCAACATCATCAACATCCTCCTCCTCATCATCATCATAATCATCATCCTCCTCATCATCACGTTCATCACCGTCATCATCATCATCATCATCATCATCAGATGCATCATTGTCATCATCATCATGGTCATCATCTTCATCAACACCCTCATCCTCAACATCATCATCATTGTCATCATCATCATCATGGTCATCATGGTCATCATCATCATTATGGTCATCGTCATCATGGTCATCATCATCATCATGGTCACCATGGTCATCATCATCATCATCATGGTCATCGTCATCACGGTCATCATCATGGTCATCATCATCCTCATCACCCTCATAATCCTCATCCTCATCACCCTCACAAGCATCATCGTTCATCACCCTCATCCTCATCATCATCATCATGGTCATCATCATCATCATCTCATCATCATGGTCATCATCATCTTCATTGACACCCTCATCCTCAACATCATCATCATGGTCATCATGGTCATCATCATCATCATCATGGTCATCGTCATCATGGTCATCATCATCATCATGGTCATCATGGTCATCGTCATCATGGTCATCATCATGGTCATCATCATCCTCATCACCCTCAGAATCATTATCGTTCATCACCCTCAGAATCATCATCGCTCATCGCCCTCATCCTCATCATCATCATCATCATGGTCATCATCATCATCATCATCATCATCATCTTCATTGACACCCTCATCCTCAACATCATCATCATTGTCATCATTATCATCATGGTCATCATGGTCATCGCCACCATGGTCATGATCATCATCATGGTCATCATGGTCATCGTCATCATGGTCATCATCATGGTCATCATCATCCTCATCACCCTCATAATCGTCATCCTCATCACCCTCACAATCATCATCGTTCATCACTCTCATCCTCATCATCATCATCATGGTCATCATCATCATCATCATCATCATCATGGTCATCATCATCTTCATCGACACCCTCATCCTCAACATCATCATCATTGTCATCATCATCATCATGGTCATCATGGTCATCATCATCATCATGGTCATTGTCATCATGGTCATCATCATCATCATGGTCATCATGGTCACCGTCACCATCATGGTCATCGTCATCATGGTCATCATCATGGTCATCGTCGTCGTCATCACCCTCATAATCCTCATCCTCATCACCCTCACAATCATCATCGTTCATCACTCTCATCCTCATCATCATCATCATGGTCATCATCATCATCATGGTCATCATCATCTTCATCGACACCCTCATCCTCAACATCATCATCATTGCATCATCATCATCATGGTCATCATGGTCATCATCATCATCATGGTCATCATTCACCATGGTCATCATCATCATCATGGTCATCATCGTACAAGATAAATTTTGGGCCATATAATCACGGGGGAGAGGAACCCCTATAACTATTTGAATTTCATGAATCCAATGGAGTATAGAATTTGTTGATCCAATCCACAATCATCATTCTCTGGCCATCTGCAACTCACAACCTAAATCCTTTCGAGGACACATGGTGAACCCATTCCTGTGGCATTGAAACTTAACTAGGAAGCAACATTAAGTTTTGTTAGGGAATTCATGTGTTTTTTGGTAGTACCAATGTGGACATGCTACCCACAGATACTAATTGAGGTATTTTCTAGGATGACTCCTTAGTGAAGAAATTGTATTGCCTCTTACTAACCAAAACCCTATCTTTTGCAATCGTTGTACAAGACAAATTCTAGTACATTTAACCATGGAAGAGAGAACCCATAGAAGTATTCCAATTTCATGAATCCAATGGATTCAATAGTTCACCGATCTTATCCATGTTAGGACACATGGTGAAATCATTCCTGAGGCATAGAATCGGAACTAGGAATTAGAATTGAGTTTCATTGTCTTTGTAGGTGTGTTTGAGTAGGGACCATGTGGGCATGCTAAACAAAATATTTGGGTCAAGGTATTTCCCAATTTTACCCCTTAGTTCAGAAATTACATTTTTTTTTAATGACCAAAATCCTAGCTTTTGGAATCATTGTACAAGATACATTTTAGTCCATGTACCCATGGGGGAGAGGCATAAATATCACTATTCCAATGTCATGGATCCAATAGAGTTGACAATTATTTGATCTGAAACATGATTGGTATTTTATGTCCAAGTGCAACTCGCAACCTAAATCCTCTCAAGGACACAGCCCGGGAAATAGAATTTGAGTCATGAAATAGAACTAAGTTCCATAAGCTCCCATAGGTTCATTTGGGTACGGATACACCAACCATGGATGAAAAGAATAATAGGATGGTGAGAAAGTGTACATCATTTTTTTATCATCCCATGCCAATTTTGCACAAGGGGGACAATTTTTACTGAACAAAACCCTAGCTTCTAGAATCATCGTACAAGATAAATTTTGGGCCATATAATCACGGGGGAGAGGAACCCCCATAACTATTTGAATTTCATGAATCCAATGGAGTATAGAATTTGTTGATCCAATCCACAATCATCATTCTCTGGCCAACTGCAACTCACAACCTAAATCCTTTCAAGGACACATGGTGAACCCATTCCTGTGGCATGGAAACTTAACTAGGAAGCAACATTAAGTTTTGTTAGGGAATTCATGTGTTTTTTGGTAGTACCAATGTGGACATTCTACCCACAGATACTAATTGAGGTATTTTCTAGGATGACTCCTTAGTGAAGAAATTGTATTGCCTCTTACTAACCAAAACCCTAGTTTTTGGAATCGTTGTACAAGACAAATTCTAGTACATTTAACCATGGGAGAGAGAACCCATAGAAGTATTCCAATTTCATGAATCCAATGGATTCAATAGTTCACCGATCTTATCCATGTTAGGACACATGGTGAAATCGTTCCTGAGGCATAGAATCCGAACTAGGAATTAGAATTGAGTTTCATTGTCTTTGTAGGTGTGTTTAAGTAGGGACCATGTGGGCATGCTAAACAAAATATTTGGGTCAAGGTATTTCCCAACTTTACCCCTTAGTTTAGAAATTACATTTTTTTTACTCACCAAAATCCTAGCTTTTGGAATCGTTGTACAAGATACATTTTAGTCCATGTACCCATGGGGGAGAGACATAAATATCACTATTCCAATGTCATGGATCCAATAGAGTTGACGATTATTTGATCTGAAACACGATTGGTATTTTATGTCCAAGTGCAACTCGCAACCTAAATCCTCTCAAGGACACAGCCCGGGAAATAGAATTTGAGTCATGAAATAGAACTAAGTTCCATAAGCTCCTATAGGTTCATTTGGGTATGGATACACCAACCATGGATGAAAAGAATAATAGGATGGTGAGAAAGTGTACATCATTTTTTTATCATCCCATGCCAATTTTGCACGAGGGGGACAATTTTTACTGAACAAAACCCTAGCTTCTAGAATCATTGTACAAGATAAATTTTGGGCCATATAATCACGGGGGAGAGTAACCCCTATAACTATTTGAATTTCATGAATCCAATGGAGTATATAATTTGTTGATCCAATCCACAATCATCATTTTCTGGCCAGCTGCAACTCACAACCTAAAGCCTTTCGAGGACACATGGTGAACCCATTCCTGTGGCATGGAAACTTAACTAGGAAGCAACATTAAGTTTTGTTAGGGAATTCATGTGTTTTTTGGTAGTACCAATGTGGATATGCTACCCACATATACTAATTGAGGTATTTTCTAGGATGACTCCTTAGTGAAGAAATTGTATTGCCTCTTACTAACCAAAACCCTAGCTTTTGGAATCATTGTACAAGACAAATTCTAGTACATTTAACCATGGGAGAGAGAACCCATAGAAGTATTCCAATTTCATGAATCCAATGGATTCAATAGTTCATCGATCTTATCCATGTTAGGACACATGGTGAAATCGTTCCTGAGGCATAGAATCGGAACTAGGAATTAGAATTGAGTTTCGTTGTCTTTGTAGGTGTGTTTGAGTAGGAACCATGTGGGCATGATAAACAAAATATTTGGGAAAGGTATTTCCCAATTTTACCCCTTAGTTTAGAAATTACATTTTTTTTTACTGACCAAAATCCTAGCTTTTGGAATCGTTGTACAAGATACATTTTAGTCCATGTACCCATGGGGGAGAGGCATAAATATCACTATTCCAATGTCATGGATCCAATAGAGTTGAGGGTTATTTGATCTGAAACACGATTGGTATTTTATGTCCAAGTGCAACTCGCAACCCAAATCCTCTCAAGGACACAGCCGAGGAAATAGAATTTGAGTCATGAAATAGAACTAAGTTCCATAAGCCCCTATAGGTTCATTTGGGTACGGATACACCAATCATGGATGAAAAGAATAATAGGATGGTGAGAAAGTGTACATTTTTTTATCATCCCATGCCAATTTTGCACAAGGGGGACAATTTTTATTGAACAAAACCCTAGCTTCTAGAATCATATGAGTACAAGATAAATTTTGGGCCATATAATCACGGGGGAGAGGAACCCCTATAACTATTTTAATTTCATGAATCCAATGGAGTATAGAATTTGTTTATCCAATCCACAATCATCATTCTCTGTCCAGCTGCAACTCACAACCTAAAGCCTTTCGAGGACACATGGTGAACCCATTCCTGTGGCATGGAAACTTAACTAGGAAGCAACATTAAGTTTTGTTAGGGAATTCATGTGTTTTTTGGTAGTACCAATGTGGACATGCTACCCACAGATACTAATTGAGGTATTTTCTAGGATGACTCCTTAGTGAAGAAATTGTATTGCCTCTTACTAACCAAAACCCTAGCTTTTGGAATCGTTGTACAAGACAAATTCTAGTACATTTAACCATGGGAGAGAGAACCCATAGAAGTATTCCAATTTCATGAATCCAATGGATTCAATAGTTCACCGATCTTATCCATGTTAGGACACATGGTGAAATCGTTCCCGAGGCATAGAATCCGAACTAGGAATTAGAATTGAGTTTCATTGTCTTTGTAGGTGTGTTTGAGTAGGGACCATGTGGGCATGCTAAACAAAATATTTGGGTCAAGGTATTTCCCAATTTTACCCCTTAGTTTAGAAATTACATTGTTTTTTACTGACCAAAATGCTAGCTTTTGGAATCGTTGTACAAGATACATTTTAGTCCATGTACCCATGGGGGAGAGGCATAAATATCACTATTCCAATGTCATGGATCCAATAGAGTTGACGATTATTTGATCTGAAACACGATTGGTATTTTATGTCCAAGTGAAACTCGCAACCTAAATCCTCTCAAGGACACAGCCCGGGAAATAGAATTTGAGTCATGAAATAGAACTAAGTTCCATAAGCTCCTATATGTTCATTTGGGTACGGATACACCAACCATGGATGAAAAGAATAATAGGATGGTGAGAAAGTGTACATCATTTTTTTATCATCCCATGCCAATTTTGCACAAGGGGGACAATTTTTACTTGAAATCTTTTAAGAGACCATCAACAATGTGACCACATCCACAACATTTGGCCAAACACATATGTGGGAGCTAACGAAATTTTGTTATGTTGCCGAGTTTGGATTTTGTGCCCTGAATGACCCTATGGAGGTGAGTTGAAATTATCCATAAACTAGAAACCATAACTTAGATCATGAAACTATAGATTCCAATGGATTCATGATACTAGTTTTCAACTAAGGGAACCCCCTCTACCATGGTTCAATTGCTCAAAAATGGTATTATTATACCATATCTAGAACTAGTATTTTGTTTAGTAAGGTCCAATGGGAAGAAGGCATTTAGGGTTTCTAGGGATAAATTAGGTTTCTAGGTCTAGATTAGGTTTCTAGGATACTACATTTATAGATTTGGTTTCTAGGTTTTCATATTATATTGATATGTTTAAATTAGTTTTTCTAGGGATAGATTTGGTTTCTAGGTTTCTAGGGATAGATTAGGTTTCTAGGACTAGATTTAGTCACTACTAATGTATATGAATTCTTGATAGTAGATATTGTTCAGTCGTGACATTGCATTTGATATTAGTTACTACAAACTAGGGTCTTTAGGGCTTTTAATACAAACTATGGTTTAGGCTACAAAATAGGGTTTCTAGTGTTTAGAATACAAACTAGGGTTTTATACATTGGTCAAAGGTGACATTGCATTTGATAGTAGTCATTGGTCAATGATGGCATTGCACGATTCATGTAAGTGCGAAAATTTGATATTAGATATTGATCAGTGATAACAATTTATAGATATAAAATTATAAATGCTTGATAGTATATTTTTGTCAATGATGATAGACTTTCAAAGTTGCAAAACTACATGAATTTTTTATAGTCAATAGTGGTCAATGATGACATTAAGCAAAGTTGTATAGGTATGAATGTTTAATGGTAGACATTTTTCAATGGTGACATTTCATTTGATATTGGGGATTGGTCAATGATATATTTGTTGCTACAAACAAGGGTTTCTATGGTTTAGCATACAAACTAGGGTTT
>LPNX010094578.1:11200-59775 GCA_001517045.1 Pseudotsuga menziesii
AAATTAAGGTGATAGAGAAAGATCTATGAGAAACATATAAACTATAAAATTTAAAAGTTACATTAGGAATCTTACATTAGGAATCTTGCATGAATCTACCTCTGCATGAGAGGGAATAGGCTGCGAGACAATAGACTCTTCCTGGGCAACCTACACAAAACATGTCAAGTATCAAAATTAGGATACATATTGAATACATTACAATCTATAAGTTATAAATATATATAAATAAAATTGACAAATTAACAAGTATAGAACTCTTACCCCTATTGGTGAAGAACCAAACCCATAGGCAATATTGACAGCCGCATCAATGTTCTCAACATTGATCGATGGACTATACGACTGTGGTGTGCCATGGGACACCAGCTATACATATTTGTTCACAAATGTTGTTAGATAATTAAATAGAAATAAAGTACAGAAGAATTGAATATTTTGACATGAAACAAAGTATAGTATTAAAATAATGAGTTTTACTTACAAAGCGAAGTAATCCATCATCTCGAAAATCGGAAGCAGGGCCATAGCATATGCCTCCACACGATGTGAAAGGGTGTGGAGTAACACGGCGCTCTGAAGACTTTGCATCTCCTCTGTGATCTGTAGATCGGCCCGCCGTAGAAGTGCCAGCCCCTTGGTCTGCATTGCCTTGGACATCAGTCCCATGCTCAAGCAATGTCTCTGCCATGTCAAGTAGTGCCTCCTGTGTATACTCAATGACAGGACCTGCAAGAGGGTATACCCGAGGGGGTTTTGGTGTGCATGGCACACGGTTGGGATCTCTCCTAGCTCCTTCCCTATCTTGGGGCATCCCATGACCAACACCTTGGTTGCCTAAGATATCAAAGTAGTTAACATGTTTCCCTAGGATGAATTCTGCATACAACTTCCTAAGGAAATAAAATGGGATGTCCCTATTCCCATGGGGGTCTTCATCAAAGACCATATACCAGCGATCCATCCAATTAGCCTTTATATTTAGTTCAATGCACCAATCTATGGAAATGTGTGCTCGACTGGTGGGTGGAACCAATCCGGTGCTGGGGTCCCAGAATAATGAAAATAATTGGTCTTTAGTAATTTTAAGGTCTTTGATGTCTTTATGTGTCAATCCATCGGCGTAGTATCGCCTCCTAGATTCTCTGTATGAGGTAATCTTGTACAGAGCTCCTTGGGCACCGAAAATTGTGTTTGTGATTGTTTCCAATGCATCGGCTAAAGAATTTCTCAAATGACCCCCCCCTCTAATGGATGAGCTAAGGCGACTCAATGATGCCAGGCGTGCAATAATTTGTGTGTTTCTGTCCACTTCCCCCTCTGGGTCTGGGTTTGGTTGTGGGTTAGGTTGTTGTGGGTTATGGGAGGGTGGGTTTTCCACATTCTGTTGTTCATTTGTGTTGTCTGTTTTAAGATTTTAACATAAAATTGTAAGTTAATTTACTTATCTAATCATTGTTTGATTGTTCACATTCAATTATTTTTTTAAATTTGTTCAAAATAATTCTATAAACAAAGAAATTATGAATAAAATTAAACAATGGAAGGTTTTAAATGAGAAGGAGAGAACTAGCATTTAAATACCTGCCATTGGAGTGCCCACCTCAGCGACACCTCGAACTCGGCATCGACCTTGAAAAGGTAACACCCAAAACGCACCTGGGGTTTTTCGCTACTCCTTTTTATCGCTGCTGCATTATTTCAATGTCCCGATATTGTGAAAATGAGCTCGCGGCCACTGTTTTATTTTTTTTTTCTGTTTTTAAATATCGCAAGTGCGATATATCGCACTTGGGATAAGGTTGAAATGGATATGTGGGAGACCAATATAATTAGTAACAACCATATTATTAAAACAAATTAATAGGTTGAGAATATATATAATTTAAGGATATGTTATAGTTGAAATTAAACTAATTTGAAATAAATCTCATATTTGTATCTTATTGGAGATATGTTAATAATTGTATTTATTAATTAATTTAAAATTTAATATAAAGTTATTGAGTTAATATAACAATTTTGATCTATTTTGACTCATAGCTTCCAAATGGACTTGGAATAAGTGTTATGTACATTAACTTGACTCCCCATTAGGAGATGGAGTTCTATTGTCACATAAGTTGCACATTACCATGCCATTAAGTGCAGTTATCCCATGAGTTCAAAGGAATTTATGAGGAGTTTAGAGGAGTTTATTAGGAGTTTGACTAAACCTTGTGCACATTAGGTCGACTTCTAGCCACTAGATGGTTTTTCATTGTCACATAGACTACACATTACCATGACATTAAGTTCAGTTTTCACATGAGTTATTTTTTTGTCTTTTTACTATTTTTTTCCAACTACCATAAAGTGTAGTTATCACATGATTTGTTTTCAATTTTTTTACACTTGTTAATTATGGATTTTGAATGACGTGCATAGAATAAATGTGGATAGTACACTTGTCTTGTTCTTGTCCATAGATGAAAAAGAATAGATGGTAGTCCACCCCCAAATTCTATGAGATATTCCTCTTTTGACATAATTAATATAACATTATAGTAAATAATAATAATAAATTAATAATAATAATAATTATTATTATAAGTATGTATAATATATTAATATGGATTACGGTTGAAAATGATGGCCTTGGTTGACCTTGTCAATACTTCTTTTGTGGTCCCCTTAAAAAAAATTAACATGTTACTCACAAAAAGTATAATTCCTATGAATTTAATCTATATCTTTTTGCATATCTTGCACCGAAAACTCATTGGTATAATATTCTTCAAAACATGATGGTTCAAAATCAACTTGCGAAAATAAAGCAACGTTTACAGTCTCGCCTCTTGGATTTTCTTCGTGTGCCAAGCTTCTCTAATAAATTTCATTTAGGCTTCTTACCTTCCTTGTAGGACTTGTACATGAAATTGGAGAACTAGATGAGGGGCTACTTGGTGTATTTACAAAATTTGGAACTAAAACATTAATGGGTTTCTCATGATTAATATCATCAATAATATCACTATTCAAACCATCTTATGACTTCTCAACATGGTGTTTTTTATGACCGTAAACTCCCCCTTGATAAAAAAATCACATCCCTAGACACAACGATGTTATTGGTGATAGGATTATACAACCTATAAACCTTAATTTTCTCATTGTATCCACAAAAATGCATGGTTCACTTTTTGGATCCTACTTTTGTCTCTTTTTATCAACTACATGAACAAAGGATAAAAATACAAAAACTTTGAAATGATTAACATTAGGATTTTTGTCATACCATGATTCGTAATGAGTCATAATTTCAAGTGCAATTGTGGGACTTTGATTGAGAATGTATATTGTTGTAGCAAATTCACCTCCCCAAAAGGAATTGCTTAATTCCCTGGTCTGTAACATAGTTCTTTCCATTTCCATGATTGTACGTTTCTTCATTTTAACTATCCCATTCTGTTGAGGTGTATAAGTAGTGGTGAGTTGTCTTTTAATGCCATTCATATCATAAAAATTCTAAACACCTCTTGAGAAAAACTCTCATCCATGGTTAGTACTCATCCATGTGTTGAGTTTCCCTCCAACTCAACCAATGCACATTTTGGATGTTCCTTGTGTTGCCTATGAAGATTGGAACAACTATATGCTACTAGTACTTTCTTTGGGTCAGTTTGGCAGCCTTTCATCATCCCACCCAAATGAATTTGTATTTGGGAGGGTTGGATGTTTATGCTTGGATGTTTGAATATTGCTTTTATGCTTGGAGAAAGTAGTTCAAGGAGTTGAGTCGAGTGTAACCAAGACCAGGTTGGATAATATTTAACTTAAACCACTTAAAACACAAATGTGACCACAATTTTTTATTTTTATTTATGTGTTTTAATATGTATACATGTTTTTCTGAAGCGTAAGGTGTTTATACATGTGTTTCTAATAGGAAACAATCATTTGTAAGAAAAAAAATAGTTTTTAGAAGGGTTTATCATTCTTTTGTGTGTGCAAGAGGGGTGCAAGGAGTTTTAAAAGCATTAATCATTCTAAACATGATATATGTATGAGGTCAGAAGAGAAGATGATGGCTACAATGCATTATAAAATGGACTAGAAACTTGATGAGTGTAATAGGATAGAGTGCACCAAAACTAGATTAGAAAAGGAAAATCAAACAAAAACAAAGTATTAGAAACTCTCTTCCCAATATATGCATATCGATCCTCAGGTGTAAATAAGAAAGGACTCAGAATCAACTATACTACATATCCATTATATATAGAAATAATGAATCATGTCCTTGAAAAAGATACATAGTGGATTGAATGTCAAAAATAGATCATAGCCACAAACATATACACTATGGATCTATTTCGTAGTATATAATATGATAACAAATAGAACTTGAAGTGGGTGTAAAATGATTCTCCATGTAGTACAAATGTTATATGACATATAGTATAGTCTTGCAAAACTCAAGTAATTGAAATGGTGAAAGAGTTACTAGAGACCAAGGTCTTCAACCAAAACAATTGATATGCATGTGTTTTTACCATGTGAATAAATAAGTTGAAAAAAACATGGTGAACACCGATTTATTACCACTCGTTGATCTATATTGTTAAAAAATGCAAGAAAACACATTGATTATTATTATGTGAATCAAGGTGCTAGTACATTATAGCAAGTTTAATTAAGGGAGTTGTCACCAAACACTTGTACAATTTATCAATTAGGGGACATTGATGATTTTGCACTTTCAATAGAGAGGGATATTTACATTGATGAATACATTGCCTAACGTAGTAAAAGGTATCTAAATATATTTCCCATAAAAAAATAGTTGACATTGTTGGGAAGATATTTGTTGGAAGGGAGGCATTATCCCCCATCAACCAACATTAATAAGTATCATGGACTTATTTGTTTTATAAATGAATTGGAAAATTATCTATAGGGATATACAAACAAGTATTATTCTCTCATGCACTAGGTGTTAATAACACACAAAATAGGCCCTTTGAGCAACAATTGATTATGAAATTCATTGACAAAGGAGAGGACCTCCACAAATGATGAAAATGTAATCGTTTTCTAAATGTTGCATATTGCACTTGCAATATATCGCATATGCATTTTGAAAATTTACATATCGCATATGCGATATATCGCATATGCGTTTTGTAATGTTACATATCGCATATGCGATATATCGCATATGCGATATGTAACATTACAAAACGCATATGCGATATATCGCATATGCGATATTTAACATTACAAAACGTGAATGCGATATATCGGATATGCGATATAGATTTCCACGAACCTTAGCCTTGTGTTTGGGCTCGGGTTATTCCGAACGTACCATCAATAATGCATATGCATTCTTGATTTACACTTCGGAAGTGTGTTTCTGATTTCCTAAGTGGAACCAAAAAGTGGAACCAACTTCGTGCGAGTGCCCCTTAGAAAATTAAAAGTTTAAATAAATTATATTAGTTACTTTGTTGTCAATCATATCTTAATCATAAGCCCAATATTTCTTTTATAATTTGTTATCAATCATATAGTAATTATAAGCACAATATATCTTTTATTTGAAAACAATGATGATAAACTTAAACTTTTATTTTGTTTTATTGCACATTATCTAAATAATGTTACTTTATAATATATTAATATAAATAAGTATATTTGAATATTAATATATATTTCAAGATTTTAGTAATATATTATTCAATAATTATTATTTTATAAATTGTAATCATCCATTTTCATTATATTTTAGTATTTTTTTAATTTAAAGTGATTATAGATATTTCCAAAATGGTTAGTAAATAGTATGGAAACATCAATAAAAATAGTTGAAAATTTAATGGATTGGGAAATTTCAGTGTAACATACCTAAAACTGGAAAATAAATATTCATTATTTATTCAGCAAAACATTATGTTACATTTTATTGTAAGATTTATGACCAAGTAGGTCAAGATGACTGTAATTGAAGAATTATTTATTTTATTAATTAATAAGAGGAGACACTTATTCAGGGGAGACTGTTAAATGAGTGTTCACTGCCACTAGGATGAAGGAGCAGCTATAAAAAGATGATTGATGAGTGGCAGTGCCAACATTCACTTTCTAGCTATTGCAGGAGCATAATCCCTAAAAAAGTGATCATGTTCCCTGAGAGGAGGAACTGAGCTGGGTGGCTCATTAAATTACAAACTAACCCTAAGACATAGGCAATCTTATATAAACCATCAAATTGAGCAGAAGGCTCACCATTTTCATTCTGATTTTCTGAGAGAATGACTTTGTGATTGCTGCAAACTGAAAAGTCAAGAACACAAAGAATTTGATGAGGGGATTGCTAATGTGAATTGCTGAGTCAATTTTGTTGTTGTGCTGAGTTGCAAAAGTCTGTTGTGTAGAAGAGATCTCCGTCCTAGTGGTGCAGTGTGCAAGCACGGGGGTCCTAAGCAAGTGATCTGGCTGCTTCAGGGAAGGTTGGGCGGAACAGTCTCCCTGTAGTGTTGGTCCCATTTCTTTGTAACATTTCCAAGTTCCAATTTTAATTTGTTTATGTCATCATTAGTCTTGTTTTAAGGAACTATAAGTTGTTCATATTGAAGTGTAGTTATAGAATTTAGTATTGGAAGAGATTGATTGATTTAGAAATGAAAAATAATATTTATCCCCTGTATTTTTCCTTTCATTGAAGTGATGTACTCTAGTACACGAGGATATAGAATTAAGATTGATTAAGTAGTAATATATTGAATTAATAAATGTGTTCTTTCCTGATTACATAATATAGATGTGATGTATGTACTATACATTTTAAACCTTCTACTAGTTAGAAATTATGCATTGAACTAAAATACAAAGTATAGATCTACTTTTCAAATGATAAACAAATTACTTTCGTAAAGCAATAAAAGAAATTTCAGAGTAATAAAAGTACAGAAAATGAGACAGTTATGTTAGACCTTAATAGTTTTGTAAGTTCATTTTTGTGTAGTCGTTGAACTATTCTATAAATATCAAGCCGAGATGATCGACGAATCCTAGCACTGATATGAGGCTTTAGATTTAGTTTGATATTGTTTCGAAGTAGTTCGTTGTAGAAGTAAGTTAGTCATAGATCTAAACCTTGATCTGGTTTAATTAGTATTATACATATTATTTTATTCTAAGAATTTCAAAACTTATGTAATAAAGCTATCATATGCAAGTTTACATCTCTAACAATTAATGAAACCCTAGAATTTTCTTTAAGATCATGGGTGCAATTACGATGAAAACTACAAAGTCAATATGATTCCTTTCTACACCTTTCACCAGCTTATCTAGAAAGGGGTTGTATTATATAAACTACAACATTATTCCAAAAACGCATAGTAATTTATAATATGAGAAAACTATCAAAGTATCTCATATCTCCACTCACATTTTTCTTTATAAATTCAAGAATGAGGTTACGGTGATCCATAATGTCTCCGTTGATATAAATATTTTATTTATAGTAAAAAGATTTTCAGAAATAGTGTTTCCAACCCAAGAAATCGACAGAGGGAGAATTTTACGGACTTGATGATTTCAAGTTCTTATTTACTTAGTTCCAGTCTTTAGATGAAAGGGCGGGATATGTTCCAAAAAAACCATTTTCAAAACACAAAGTCTCCTCATAGTTTTTCTCCAAGATCGTATATAATCTTTAATATTAACATTTATGGAAGAAGCTTCCAGCCAAACTGTAACATGAAATCAAAGATGATAAAATCTCCATCGTTTATATCACTAAGGAGTAAGGCTCCCGCCACTTATTAAAAAAAACAAAAAAAATTAGTAAGATTTCTCTAACACATTACGGCAGCGTATAACCTTTCAGTACTCAAACAAATAAAGCATGCTTATACAACCAATTCATGGGCTATTTCATATTATGTACACATAATGAAGATCAATTCAGTGATGGGATTATAGCTGCGGCTAAATAAAAAACAACTCTTGAAGTAATAGCATAAAAACCCTAATTTATTTGTACAATATTCATGCAAGAACTGTCACAAGATCTATCATAGCTAGCAACGTATACTTTTCCACGATTTACCCTACTCCTCTAGGTTGGCCTAATTTAATTATAAACTGTAAATCAAAGAAATAAAAATAGCAAGTTAATCTCGTTGATTTTATTTCTTAGGAAACATCACCCAGGAAGTTCGGCAAATCCTTTTACAAAATTCATTTCCTCTTGGTCTATCAAAATATTAACATTGAGTTTGGATTAACTTCAAAGGTCAAAGATAAAATACTAAAGTAGGGCTCATGGCCACAAAATCTTTACACAGTGTTAAACTCTCATAGGGACCGCAATACCAGAGTTGAAATCGAAAAAAGTAAGTAAAACAAAAATAAAAACTGGAGTTGTTCCCTTCCCTAGAGCCAGGATAAGGTAAGACTAACGATTCTTACATCTCAGATACTATTCTTTTTCTCTATTAGAGGATCACCTGGTAGATCCCGCATACACATTTACCTTCAAAGGTTAAAAATGGAAGAGAACGAATTTTTTTTAAGGACACTTTCAACAAAATTTAAAAGCACAGAAGCTTGAGTAGTAAAGTAAAAACCTCACCTCTGTAACCTTTTTAACTGAATCGGGTAAATTATCCTAAATTTTGTTCCAATTGTTCCACCCAAAGACTGCTATGGTAAGTAATTAACCTTGGTTCTATGCGCAGGATCTTAAGAGAAAATTGTTTTAGTTTCTCCAACTCGACTTCTAGCAAGAGTTATGCACAATCGAGCAGTGAAAAAACACAGAGTGCTTACAAAACCCTTTCCAAACCTGATAGGACCACTATCATGTTGATGGTTGTGATTTTCGAGATCCATTAAGGACCTAAAGCTTCATTCCTTGTATCTTCTGCCACGGAGGAGACCCTTTAATGTCATCACATGGATCAATCTGGAGAAAAGTTATAAATTGTCCTTTGCAGATAAACTGTCAAATCAATGAATCCATGCCTATACTCAACCTTTGTTTAAGCCTTCAATTATATTTCTGAGGGAGACCAAGTTACAACTTAGAGATTAAGTATGGCTCAGTTAGGTGAGTTCTTAAGACCGTTGTGGCACTCAAATGGTAAGTTGAAGTTGTGGGTAAGTCTTGATATTTTTTGAGCCAAGGTTAAGCCTTCTACCTGCACACACAAAGTAAATTTTCCATGCATTAGCCGATGAGGCTAAGTAAGACTCAAAACTTACCTACCAATCTTGTTTAGTTTCAGAACAACAACAAACTATGATTAATTTGATAATTGCAAAAGAAAGGTTAAAAACAAAGTGGGACTTGAGTTGTTTCAGATTTATACACATATTATATATGCCAAATAAGGTTAGTAAAGAACTCTTGGAATACTAATTATTCCCTTAGAATTTTGTTATATAAGTATTTTACGACCAAGTCAAATACTTATAACATCTCTATAAGTATTTCATAGAATCCCTTAATATTACAGCAGTAAATAATTTTTTTACTTTTATGATTTTTTAGTGATGTTACATGTGGTATCATAGCGATATTTAAACACTAGGCCTTGTAGACTCACTCGCTTATAACGAGAAACATCATACTAATTTATTTTTGTATTTATTTCTGTAAAACTTCCAGAAACATAAAAACATGTTTTGCAAAAAATGGAGAATGTTGAAGCCTCTGCTGAGAATGGTCCTCAACATGATAACCCTGACAACTTTTATGTGGATATGAATAACCCATAACTAATACAAAAAGTCAGAGAACTAAAGGATGAAATTCAAACTGTGAAACACGATAACCAAAGAATCTTAGAAATGAATGAATATCTTTTGGATGAAATGAATAAACAGGAAAAAAATAAAAGAAGTGTTATCGAAACTCAGTTTGACACAACGTCGTTTAAGCATAAAGGAAAAAGGGGAAAGTGTCCATATGGTGAATTATCCTTAGAGATTAAACTAAGGTCACGTAGGGAAAGACAGAGATACATAAGTGACAGTAGTGATAGTGAACAAAAACCTAGGAAAAAGAAATATAAACCCTAGGAAGAGGTTTCTGGAGAAGTCAAGAAAATAAAATCTCCCATGTTCAATGGGGAAGTAGATAAAGGATAGGAAGCATGAACATGTCTATCAGGCATGAACAAATACTTCCTAATTTACAATTATCTGAAATATTAAAGGCCAGAATGGCTATATACAAATTGACCGGGAAAGTCGGCATATGGTGGCAAGATATTAAGAGGGTCGAGAATCTAAAGGAGAAGTTCTTGACTTGGAGGGTTTTTAAGAAGTACTTCAAGAGAAGGTTTCTATCTGAACAATATTATGAGGACAGAGCCAAGGAATTTTATGACGTAAAACTAGGTTCCATGTCTATGAAGGAATTGAGCAACAAGTTCTTAAGTTTGCTGAGATATGTACCATACATAATAGATGAAAAGCCAAAGATTCAACAATTCCTAAGTTGTTTACCTGCTAGCTTCAAGGATAGGATTGAGTTTTACAATCAAAAAACCTTGGAGGAAGCTATAAGGAAGGCAAGTTCATTATGAGAAAGACAAGAAAAGAGAAAGTCTACCAAACTGGAAGACTAAAAACACTAGTTAATTTGATAAAAGGAGAAGAGGATTCAAGTCAAACAATAGTTTTGGAAGTAAGACCCAAAACTTCTCCAAAAAAAACTACTAGAATACTGATTTTAAGAACAAAATACCTCAGAATACTGTAGCATCAAAGGGTAGGGATTTATCTAACAATCTTGTTAGAAATACTGAACAACGGGAACCTCTCAATTGTTGGGAATTCCAAGGAACACACTATGCCAAGTACTGTCCGAATCAAAAGGTAAATACTACTAACATCTACACTGTACAAGATGAAGAAATAGTTGGAGATGTGGCCAACAAAATGCACAGGATCAATGCAGCGTTGGAAAACTGAAATGCAGACCACCAGACTTTTATGGTAGAAGTGCAAGTTATGATCCAAAATTTCTCTATTTCCATCTTACTTGATCTAGGAGCTAGTATTAGTTATATATCTCGTAGCATTGTGGAAAAGTGTAAATTACCTTTAAATAAATTTGATAAATCATGGTGTGTCTAGGTAGCCATAGGATCTAAACGAAAGGTAGTAAACTATGTTGAAAGTTGTAATTTGATGATGAACCAGTTTGAAACTAATGTAAAACTAAATGTGTTACCTTTATGATCTTACGATATTCTCATAGGAATGGATTGGCTTGAAAAAGACCAAGTAATTTTAAATTTATTTCAAAATAATTTTAATTGTTTAAATAAGGAAGGAGAAAGAACTACTGGTGTAGGAATTCCCATAAAAATATCTGTTGGACAAATTTCAGCTTTACAGATGAAAAAGGCTGTAAATTTTTTGTTGTGCATGTTATAAATAATGAACAAATTAATAATGAAAATAAACCAGGATTCGAGGATATTCCAATCTTGTAGGATTTTGTGGATGTATTCCCAGAATAAATTCTAGGCATGCCTCCTAAACGAGATCTAGACTTTACAATTGAATTAGTACCCGAAGCGGTACCTATTTCGAAAGCTCCCTACCGAATGAACATCTTGGAGCTGAATGAAATTAAATTACAATTGTAAGAGTTAATCAGATAAACATTACATAAGACCAAGTGTATCCCCTTGGGGAGCCCCGGTCCTTTTTTGTTAAAAAGAATTACGATACTTTACTCCTATGCATAGACTACCCTCAACTCAATAAAATGACAATTAATAATAGATATCCTCTGCCCCACATTGACGATCTGTTTGATCAGATACGTAGAGTGACGATATTCTCTAAAATTGACTTAAGGTTTGGTTATCACAAAGTTATAGTTAAGGTTGAATACCTCTTTAAGAATGCTTTCCGGACAAGGTATGGGAATTATGAATTCGTGGTTATGCCCTTCGGGCTTACCAATGCACCGATGAACTTTATGTGTCTAATGAATAGTGTTCTAAGTAAGTATTTAGACAAATTTGTAGTCTTCTTTATAGGCGACATATTAATTTATTCTAAGACTAAAGAAGAGCATGATGAACACTTAAAAATAATTTTGCAAGTGTCAAGAGAAGGTCAATTATATGCTAAGTTTAGTAAATGTGACTTTTATAAGGATAAAATACAATATTTGGGACACGTAATATCCGAAGAGGGGATATCAGTGGACCTAGATAAAATAAAAGTTGTTATTGATTGGCTTGCTCCTAAGGACGTAACTAATGTACGATCATTCATGGGAATAACAAGGTACTACAGAAAATTTATTAAATGGTTTTTAACAATTGCAAATAATATAACTTCATTACACAAGAAGGGTAAGAAATTTAATTGGGATCAGAAGTGCGAAGACAATTTTAATAGACTAAAAAATTTATTAACTACTGCACCCATCCTGAAAATAGCATACCCAAACAAAGACTTCGTCGTATGCAGTGATGCATGCAACGAAGGCTTGGGAGGGGTGCTGACTCAGGAAGGTCATGCAATTGTATATGGATCAAGAAAATTAAAAATTCATGAAAAGAACTATGCAACTTATGATTTAGAGTTGGATGCAATAATTCACACTTTAAAAATGTGGCGTCATCACTTAATAGATAAAATATTTCTGCTAATGTCTAATAACGTAAGTCTAAAGCATTTTTTTGATCAGAAAAATCTAAACGCAAGGCAAGCTAGATGGCTAGCTTTCCTTAGCGAATATGATTTTGAGATCAAACATTTTAAAGGGAAGGAAAACAAGGTGGTTGATGCCTTGATCAGAAATGTTGTAACAAGTTTTGTGGCTACCATTAGCAGTTGTAAAACTGATTTGGAAGATAAATTGAAAGAAGGAAGAAGGCGGGATCCAGAATATCAAAATTTAACAAAAAAGACAATTCAAAATACATCTGAAAATGTAATTACAAATTACAATTTTAATGAACAAGGTTTAATACTGTTTAAAAACAGACTGTATGTACCTAATATTTGAAGTTAAGCTGCTGATTTTGAATGAAATTCATAGAAGTCCTTATTTTGGACATCCATGGTATCAGAAAATGATAACTATGTTAAAAAAAGAATACTTTTGGCCTAACACGAAAAAAGAATACTTTTGGCCTAACACGAAAAATGTTAAGTGTCAGTGAGTTAAGGTTGAACATCAACACCCAACGGGCCTACTACAACCATTACCAATACCAAATCGAAAGAGGGAAGTCATTAGTCTTGACTTTGTAACTGGTTTACCTAAAAACCAGAAACATAATGATTCCATAATGGTGGTTGTAGAAAAGTTAAGTAAAGCAGCACACTTTATTTCTGTTAAAAAAACTCTTTCAACTACAAATATTGTTGATATTTTTATGAAAGAAATTTTTCATCTACATGAAATTCCAAAGGTAATTATTTATGATCGAGATCCTAAATTTATTGGTAATTTTTGGAAAGATTTATTTAAAGTATTAGACACTAAATTAAATTTTAGTACTGCTTATCGTCCACAAATGAATGGACAAACAGAAAGAGTTAATCAGGTACTAGAGCATATGCTGCGAATGTATGTTAGTGATTATCCCAATAAGTGGGAAGACTATTTACATCTAATTGAATTTTCTTACAATAACCATTATCAAGCCTCAACAAAGCTTAGTCCTTTCGTGATATTATATGGTAGAAAGTGTAACACTCCTATTACATGGAGTAATCTAGTAGATCAATTGATGTTAGGACCTGACATGTTAAAAGCATTGGAACTAACAGTGAAACAGGTACAAGGCAACTTGAAAACTGCTCAAGACAGGAAAAAGAGTCATGTTGATCTTAAGAGAACACCAAAGGAATTCCAAGTTGGTGAGCATGTGTTTGTTAAGGTTAAACCAAGAAAAAAATATTTTAAATTAGGGATTTGTGCTTAAATTAGCACCGAGGTATTGCATACCATTCGAGATATTGGCAAGAGTGGGTCTGGTAGCTTATCAATTAGCGTTACCGCCTAATCTTAAAATACATAATGTTTTTCACATATCTATTTATAAAAAGTATATACATTATGCTACTCATGTGATTGATTGGAATTTGATTTAGGTAGAACCAGAAGGATATTTTCCAGTGGAACCAGATTGTATTCTCGACACGAGGGAAATTTTTCTCCGGAATCACACCATTGGACAGGTAAAGGTGCAGTGGAAACACCTCGGTCCAGATGAAGCAACTTGGGAACTGGAGAGCGATATGCGGGTGGAATATCCAGCTCTGTTCAGAGAAGACTCAGGATAACTTAAGAAACATCGAGGACAATGTTGAACTTAATGGGGGGTGTTTGTAATATACCCAAAATAGGAAAAAAAATATTTATTATTTATTCAGCAAAACATTATGTTAAATTTTATTGTAATATTAATGATCAAGTGGGTCAAGATGACTGTATATGAAGAATTATTTAGTTTATTAATTAATAAGAGGAGATACCTATTCTTGGGAGACTTTTAAATGAGTGTGCACTGCCACTAGGATGAAGGAGCAGCTTTAAAAGGATGATTGACAAGTGGCAGCACCAGCATTCACTTTCTAGTTGTTGCAGGACCATAATCCCTAAAAAAATGGCCATGTTCCCTGAGAGGAGTAACTGAGCTGGGTGGCTCATTAAATTACAAACTGACCCTAAGACCTAGGAAATCTTATATAAACCATCAAACTGAGAAGGAGGCTCACCATTTTCATTCTGATTTTCTGAGAGAATGACTTTGTGATTGTTGCAAACTGAAAAGTCAGGCACACAAGGAATTTGATGAGGGGATAGCTAAAGTGAATTGTCGAGTTAAGTATGTTGTTGTGCTAAGTTGTAGCAGTCTGTTGTGTAACAGAGATCTTCATCCTAATGGTGCAGTGGGAAATCTCGGGGATCCTAAGCAAGTGATTTGGATGCTTCAAGAAAGGTTGGGTGGAATAGTATCCCTGGGGTGTTGGTCCCTTTTCTCTGTAACATTTCTAGGTTCCAATTCTAATATGTTTATGTCATTATTTAGTCTTGTTTTAAGGAACTATAAGCTATTTAGAATGAAGTGTAGTTATAGAATTTAGTATTGGAAGAGATTGATTGATTTAGGAATGAAAAAGAATATTTATCCCCTATATTTTTCCTTTCACCGAAGTGATGTACTCTAGCACAGGAGGATATAGAATTAAGATTGATTAAGTAGTAATAGATTGAATGAATAAATGTGTTTTTTCCAGAATATAGATGTGATGTATGTACTATACATTTTAAACCTTCTACTGGTTAGAAATTCTGCATTGAACTAAAATACAAAGTACAGATCTACTTTTCAAATGATAAACAAATTACTTTCATAAAGCAATAAAAGAAATTTTAGAGTAATAAAAGTAGAGAGAATGAGACAGTTATGTTAGACCAAGTAATAGTTTTGTAAGTTCAGTTTTTCGTAGTCGTTGAACTATTCTATAAATATCAAGTTAAGATGATCGACGAATCCTAGCACTGATATCATGATTTAGATTTAGTTTGATATTGTTCCGAAGCAGTTCCCTATAGAAGTAAGTTAGTCATAGAGCTAAACCTTGATACGGTTTAATTAGTATTATACATATTATTTTATTCTAAGAATTTCAAAACTTCTGTAATAAAGCTATCATATGCAAGTTTACATCTCTAACAGTTAATGAAACCCTAGAATTTTCTTTTAGATCATGGGTGCAATTACGGTGAAAACTACAAAGTCAATATTATTCCTTTCTACACCTTTCACCAGCTTATCTAGAAATGGGTTGTATTATATAAACTGTGATATTATTCTAAAAACGCATAGTAATTTATAATATGAGAAAACTATCGAAGTATCTCATATCTCTACTCACATTTTTCTTTATAAATTTAAGACCGAGGTTACAGTGATCCACAATGTCTCCATTGATATAAACTTTTTTATTTACAGTAAAAATATTTTCAGCAATAGTCTTTCTAGCCCAAGAAATTGTCAGAGGGAGAATTTTACGGCCTTGACAATTTCAAGTTCCTATTTCCTTAGTTTCATTCTTTAGATGAAAGGGTGGGATCTGTTCTAAATACTGAGGGTTCCAAACAAACTATTTTTAAAACACATAGTCTCCCCACAGTTTTTCTCCTAGATCGTATTTAATCTTTAATATTAACATTTATGAAAGAAGATGTCACCCAAAATATAACACGGAATCAAAGACGATAAAATCTCCATCGTTTATATCACGAAGGAGTAAGGCTATGGCCACTTATTAAAAAGAAACAAAAAAAAACAGTAAGCTTTCTTTAACACATTACGGTAGTGTATAACCTTTCAGTACTCAAACAAATGAAGCATGCTCATACAACGAGTTCATGGGCTATCGCATATTATGTACACATAATGAAGATCAATTCAGTGATGGGATTACAACCATAGCTAAATAAAAAACAAATATTGAAGTACTAGCATAAAAACCCTAATTTCTTTATACAACATTTATGCAAGAACAGTGACAAGATCTACCATAGCTAGCAGCCTAGACTTTGCCACGATTTACCCTACTGTTATGGGTTGGCCTAATTTAATTATAAACTATAAATCAAAGAAAGAACAATAGCAAGTTAATCTCATTGATTTTATTTCTTAGGAAACATCACCCAGGTAGTTCGGCAAATCCTTTTACAAAATTGATTTCCTCTTGGTCTATCAAAATATTAACGTTGAGTTTGGAATAGCTTCAAAGGTCAGAGTTAAAATACTGAAGTAGGGCTCACAACCACAAAATATTTACATAGAGTTAAACACTCATAGGGACCATAATGCTAGAGTTTAAATCGAAACAAGTAAGTAAAACAAAAAGAAAAACTGCAGGTGTTCCCTTCCCCGGAGCCAGTATAAGGTAAGACTAACGAGTCTTACCTCTCAGATACTATTCCTTTTCTCTAGCAGAGGACCACCTGGTAGATCCTACATACACATTTACCTGTAGAGCTTGAAACTAGAAGAGAACAAATTGTTTTTAAGGACACTTTCAACAAAATTTAAAATGACAGAAGCTTAAGTAGCAAAGTGAAAACCTCACCTCTGTAACCTTTTTTCCTGAACCGAGCAAAGTCGCTAAACTTCGGTTCCAACTGTTCCACCTAGAGACTGCTACGGTAAGTAATTAACCTTGGTTCTATGCGTGGGATCTTAAGAGAAAACTATTCTAGTTTCTCCAACTCGACTTCTAGGAAGAGTTCTGGAGAATCGAGCAGTGAAAAACCAGGAGTACTTACAAAACCCTTTCCAAACCAAACAAGACCACTATCATGTCGATGGTTGCGATTTTAAAGATCCATTAAAGACCTAAAGCTTCATTCCTTGTATCTTTTGCCATGGAGGAGACCCTTTAATGTCATCACATGGATTAATCCGGAGAAAAGTTATAACTTGTCCTTTGCAGATAAACTGTCAAATCAATGAATCCATGCATATAATCAACCTTCATTTAAGCCTTCAATTATATTTCCAAGGGAGACCAAGTTACAACTTAGAGATTAAGTATGGCTTAGTTAGGTGGGTTCTTAAAACCATTGTGGCACTCGAATGGTAAGTTGAAGTTGCGGGTAAGTCTTTATATTCTTTAAGCCAAGGTTAATCCTTCTACTTGCACACACGAAGTAAATTTTCCATGCATTAGCTAGTGAGGCTAAGCAAGACTCGAAACTTACCTACAAAGCCTGCTTAGTTTCAGAACAACAACAAACTGTGATTACTTCGATAATTGCAAGAGAAAGGTTAAAAACAAAGTAGGACAAGTTGTTTCAGCTTTCTACAAATATTATATATGTCAACTAAGGTTAGTAAAGAACTTTTGACATACTAATGATGCCCTTAGAACCGTCATTATATAAGTATTTTACGACCTAGGAAAATACTTATTACATATCTGTAAGTATTTCATCTAATCCCTTAATATTATAGCAGTAAATATTTTTTTTTACTTTTACGATTTTTTTAGTGATATTACATTCCTCCAAAAAGAAAAATTATATTAATTACTAAAATTGTTAATATATTATTAAAAATTTTGAGAAATCTCAAAGGTATTCCAATTTTTTTTAATAAACTTGAAGCCTTAATTGTTGTTGCGAGTGAATGGATAAAAAAAGGTTTGATGATGGATCCACTATGTTGAAAGCAATGATTCATCATGAGGTGACAATGAAACATGTGAATCCATCATGATCTATTTTATTAGATTTGAATTAATATTTGTTTTATTAATATTTGAATTAATATTTGTTTTGGCAAGGAACTACTTGTTTCATGACAATAACAATCTATTTGCAAGAAAAAAGTTTTTCCTTAATCTAATCACTAAATTTTTTGGGAGGAAGAAGTTTTGACAGCGAGTAAAAGATAGGTTCATATAGGAATTGACTGATTCATTATGGGATCATAAACTCAGGAACTAACATTAAAATAAGTAAACCATTTTATTAGTTTTTGAATTAATATTGTTTTGGTATATCTTACATTTTTTCATGACAATAACAATCTATTTGCAAGAAAAAAGTTTTTCCCATGGAAACAAAAAAGTTTACATTCATTAAAAACAAAATATTCAATAATATCTAACTTAAAATTATATAATCAAATTGTATTAGACAATTATTATATTATAAAAGTAATTTATTTTTAAAATCAAATAAATATATACGTATATGGAAATAAAATTATTTAATTTTATTTTTATTTTTATAAGAGATGATATGCCCCAAAGAAGAAGAAAACATTCATAATATCTAAACTTGCTAAATTTTTCATGCTTTTGCTAATTTTTTTATTACACCATTTGGCATTTTGTGGTGATCTAAGCCATCTACACAAAATGCCTATAATATATAATCTTGCTAAATCTCTCATGATTTTGCTAAATTTTTGGATTACACCATTTGTTATTTTGTGGTGATTTACATCATATATACATGTAGTAAATACTATATTTTTATTTATTATAGAATATATTAAGTTAAATTTTGTTTTTTTGGATCACAAAATTTCAATCCACTTAGGATCGTTTTTTGGTGGTTTGCACCATACACCATGGAATTCCATGTAGTCATTTACCACCAAAATTAACATTTTCTACAAGCTCCACTTTTACACCATAAAACTTAGCACCATTTTCATATCCCCACATTGTCTCCACTTTTGCACAACTATTTGAAAATTGAGCATTTTCTAAATTCTTCACAAAAAGTGGTGCTAAAATGAGACTAAACTACCATTTTTCTTGTATTGTTAAGAACATACCATACTAGAAAATAGAAAATAATTGACCAGTCAACTTAATTTAGAAAATAGAAAATTATATATACCAAATAATTTACTTAATTTAATTTTTGTTTTAACTTATAAAATCATGTAAATATAATTGTTTTGGGCTTTTTTTGTTTGTCATTTGGGTTGGGTCACACTAATTTTTAATATGGTTAGATTTTTTGTTATCTCTTCTCCACTAAATCACTTTTAAAGGTATTGAACTTAGGTCACCTTGTAAAATAGTAACTTTGTTGTCTTTTTGTTTGTCATTTTCCTTTAGTCACACCAACTCTTAATATGGCTACATTTTTTGTTGTAACTTCGTCACTAAATCACTCCTAAGGGTATTGAACTCAAGTTCCCCTTGTAAAAGAGTCACTTTGGTGTCTTATTGTTTGTCATTTTCCTTGGTCACACCAACTCTTAATATGGCTACATTTTGTGTTGTCTCTTCCCCACTAAATCACTCCTAAGGATATTGAACTAAAGTTCCGTTGTAAAAGAAACCCACACCTTAACAAAACAAGATAATAATTTAATTAATTTTTTTAATATTTATCAATTATAAAAAAACAACAAGATATATCATCATATCGATAAGAGGAACGAGGAAAATTCGATGGAGCAGAGGATGAAGGACTCGTGAAGGTTTGCTGGAGGGGGTCGGAATGACAGAAGATGGTGGAGGGAAAATGGGGAGGCATGCCAACCTCCCCAAATCCTCACTCAAACGATCTCAAGATTGGACATATCCTAATTGATCTAGCCCATGGCCAGACACACGCAAAAGCTTCAACGGTAAGGAAACTAGGGAAATGCATGCCCAAAGCGACCATGATTCTATTTATGATAGTGCGTTCTTCGAAGATTAGAGAATGGATCTAGTTTATGTTAGATCATGCGTTGATAGGGAAGTTCGTGGGTATGCAACCCTTAACAAAATCCCTAATCTGGTGGATTAATTCGACCTGGAAACCTAAGGGTCATTATAATCTCCAAATGGGTTGTAAACCTATTAATCTCCATATGGGTTGTAAAGGGTTCTTGAATCTTCGCCATCTCTCTCATCATCTTGGATGATAGAAATCGCATTTTGGATGGGGGGCCTTATTTCTTTTATTCACGAGGCATTTTTTTGCTAACATGGAAAGAAAAGTTTTTCGCGGAGAAGGAAGACATGAAAGTCACTCCAGTATGGATTAGGCTATATTCCCTTCCAAGTGAGTTTTGGGATCCAAAAAACTTGGAGGATTTGGGGAACTGTCTAGGAAAATTTATCAATATCTAAGAACAAACACGAATCCAACACTACAGAGCCTATGCAAGGATTTGCGTTTATATGGATCTAACAAAATAATTACCAAAAGCAATGCGAATGACATGGGAGGATGAATATTGGATGCAAACCCTAGATTATGAACAAATCCCATTTACGTGCCGTAGATGTCATGAATATGGCCACTTATTTAGGGATTGTCCAAAGAATAACCCGAAGATAAACCCGGAGAATGATGAGCTACAAACGGAACAAGGGTTTGCAAGATCACCATCACGGAAACAAGGAAACCAAAAACAAGACAGCCAAGAAGTGCATAAGAAGATAGTTGTCTCAAACAAGTTTGAGTATCTGCAAGGTCATGAGGAGGAAAATCAGGAAAATATGTTAACAACCAATCAGGGTATCTTACCCCAAGAGGGAACTCCCCCAGCTGCCTCACTGATGGAGGAGGAAACTGAGGAAGATAAGGGGTATGGAGGGGCTAAACCCGACTCAAGAGATGCAGCCGAGGACATGGACATAAGTGATCTAGATCTGGAGGGCATAGAAAAATCCTATGTGGATAAAGGGAAAGGTTATGTCCCACAGGAACAAGTAATCCTATTAAAAGAAGCTATCCTCAAAGCTCATTTGGCCAACTAGCTTGGGATCAACTTCGGATCTCATAGGGAAACGAACCAAAAATATGAAGAACCATCAAATAAGACAGGAAGAAAAACAAAAAAATACAGGGTTGTAGATGTAGGTAAGCACTTGGTAGATTCATGCCAGTATCCTACCATTAAAGTTGCGCTGGGTCTATAATTTTCCCCAATGAAGATCTTGTCTTGGAATATTAGAGGCTTAAACAACCCTAAAAAAATCAAGATTCTTTATAAAAAGATAAAGAAGACAAATCCAACTTTTGTCTTTCTGCAAGAGACAAAGTGTCTGGAGACCCAAATCCAGGATCTTAGCAGGTAAATATGGAGGGGAAGTGAAGAGATGGGGATGGACGCGAGAGGACACTCGGTGGGACTAGAAATTCTTTGGGATCCCACCTTGGTGAGTCTAGGAGGATTCCAAGGGACTCAGTATCCTCTTTTGACTGAGTTCAAGGTTGTAGGGGGGTTTCCAATTTTAGGGATAGTGATGAATGTATATGGTCCCCATCATGCAAGGGAGAATAGGGAGTTCCTCCATTCTCTTAGAATAATCAAGGAAGAATTAGAAAATTTCCATTGGGTGGTTGGAGGACATTTTAACCTCATCGCTTCGCTGGAGGTAAAAAAGGGAGGAAGATGCAATATGGAGGAGGGAAGTGAAGCCTTCACAAAGACCATTGAAGATTTGGGCCTAGTGGATATCATCCTTGGGGAAGGATGGTTCAGCTGGAACAATAAGAGAATGGGGGAGAGGCATATAGCATCCATACTGGATCGTTTTTTGATTACATAATCCATTATAGGTCTCGGGAGTGAAATCCATTGCGCAACGTTACCCAATATGGGATTAGGTCATTGGCCAATTGAACTAATGCGGAGTGATATGGGGTCTCAATTCAAAAATCCTTTTAGGTTTGAATAGGTTTGGATGGAGCACTTGCATTTTGACAAAAAGATAAAGATGTGGTGGGAAGGGTTGAGTGGAGGAGATGAACCAAGTATGTACAAATTTCAATAGTAATTGAAGGGTCTGAAAGCTAAGATAAAAAAGTGGAACAAGGAATAATTTGGTAATATTTTCTCTGACAAAAAAATCTAGAGAGCCGCTTGCAAGATATCCAAACCATTGGAACAAATGTTGGATACACCACGTGTAACATTCCCTCAGAACACTTCCGGAAAATGTGAAGCGTAAGTAAAAAGCACTGTAAGTATGAATACTAGCTTTATCAAAATTTGGTGAAATTGGTAATGTTATGTGGCTGGAAGTGTTGCATGACCAAAATGATGATTTGGGGATGAATCCACTAGGGGGAGGGATGATTGGCTAGGAATCCATGTCATTAGATGACGGATGCCATCTTAAGTGTCATGGACACTAGAGTTGCTCCTTTGGTTTAAGCATTTACCTAAGCTAACGTTAGAAGCTAAATGCCACCAGGTTGTGTTAAGAGGCTCATAAGGTATAGTTAACAACATAATCAAAATATTATTATTTAATGACATTGATAAATATGTTGATATTCTAGTCTTGAAAAAAGGTATAAGTGAGCTAGCCTTAATCACTCCTCAACATATAACTCACAACTCACAAGTAATATCACTTTATACTCTCTTTCATTTACATGAATAGTTTTGTCGACAAATTGAAATATGGATAAAGAAGTGGTCTTTGAAATGACTTGTCTAAACTCTAATTCGACACTATGTTTTTGACAATATATTGATTTTTCTCTTTTGTAACCTTAGAAATCTTTCATTGTATATAATATTAAAATAATTATGCAAATCTATTTTACATGATTTAGTATTTATTTGGATTAAACAATAATGTAGACCTATGAAAAAAATTGAGATGTTAACATATGGAAAGATAATTCAAACTCACTTTATGATTTTGGAAGACTTGTGAACTTTTCCTTTTTGGTAACCTTACTGCGCTCGAATTTTGAGAAGAGAACTCAATTCTGTGTGTGAAATAAATCATCCATCTACATAAAAAGTTTCATTGGGTTCTTGGTCGCGGGGGATTTCGACTTGGAGAGATTTACTCCACGTCTTAGTTTCACCACGAATTGAGGGAAGTTCTGTTAAAAAAACTAAGGTGTAATATTTTCGATTACCATGATTTAAGGAGTGGTCTCTCAAAGAGAGAACCATTTCCTCTAAGTATGGGATGTGCGAGCCTGGTTTTGAGGAAACTTAATCCGTCGAACGGAAGCGTGGCCTTTTCCTTCTGACATTTGTCGCCTGGATTTTTATGAAGTTTTCTTTTAAAGGTTAGGTTGGAGGAGGGCGAAGGGGGTGAAGATCTGAAACAAGCAATCATTGTTATTGCATCAACAATCGGATTGAGAAGGGAAATCCATTGGGAAAGGAGAAGTGAGGGTTTGATATCTCAACTCCTCTCATTGTCTGGGATAACTGTCTAGTGATTTTCGGAATGGGTTGGTTACCTATCTGGAACTGATTCAAAATGGATCTGGAGGTTGGTAAGTGTTCAATCCTTTTGTGACTTAAACTAGCTACGAAACCATGAACTCGATCTGGAAGCTGGTAGGAATTCCTTTCTTTAGTATGCATTTGATTTTTGTTATCCATTTGTCCTGGTATAAGATTTCACTTAAAAACGTCTTCAACATACTCTTCATATTGATGTTAGTTATATGTCTGTTTTGGTATGCATGTATGTGCATATATTGGTAGTAAGTATATTTATTATAAGTACATACATAGAATTCTGAAATAATCTACCCAATAGTTGCGTGATATATGTCAATCCAAACTTTGAAATTATTTCCCCAATATTTCTGTTGATATGTGAAAATCTAAAACCCTTGAAATTTTATTCGTAATGGATGCATTTGAATTTTGGAATGTGTCATCTCTCTCTGAAATCGTATTCCCCATGGATGCGTTTGAATTCTGGAATGTATCATCTCTCTCTGAAATCGTATTCCCCATGGATGCGTTTGAATTCTGGAATGTATCATCTCTCTCTGAAATCGTATTCCCCATGGGTGCGTCTGAATTCTAAAATGTATTATTTTTCTCTCTGAATCGTGACCTCTCATGCCTATTGGTTTCCCCAGTGATTTGATGCCTGTTTGTTAACCTACGATTTGAATGGTTGATACCTTGACTGTGTTTAAAGCTCATTGTTATATGTGAAGGGTATGCATCATAGAGATATGAATCGTGACCTTTGTACATTTCCTGTCAAGCGACCAATTAGATTGTTGCTTGTGTGTTTGATCTGCGATTTGAATGGTTGAATCCTTGTCTGCAATTGAATCATTTATGCGATCTCTAACAAATCCCTTGTCTAAGATTTAAAGCTATTATTAGATCTGAAGGCCTGAGCTTAAAAAACGCGTACGTTTGGTTTATCCAACTGACCAATAACGAAGTCAACCATTTACTTCGCTGTTGGTCCATTGGATAGATAGAACATACATGTTTGTTAAGGATGGCCGATCTGAAGGCATGTTTTGGTATTGATCTCACCTGCAAATTGAATAGATATTATGGATTGTGATATCCATTTTTCCTATGGTCAAAATTGTATAAACAAATCTGGGAAGGAATCACGAAATCCATTCTGCCTGCGTTTTTAATAAAATATGAGATGTATATGTGTTTTCGATTTTAGGGTATGTAGCTTAGATATCTGACCAATCTTCTTACTGAGTTTTAATAAATCGAAGTTGTCTACTTATGTTGTGTTTCCATGCTTCATTAATATCTTTTCCAAATGATTGAGTTTAATGTCTTTGAAAATGACCGAGTTTCCAATGCTGCGTTAATATTGGGATTATATATATGCATATAATACGTTGTCTATCTGAGTATTTTGTTGATCTTATTTATACTCCGTAATGGAAAAGCTTTCATACATCACTTTAAACATGAAAGGAATTGATATTAAATCTTAGAGAGGGGTCATTTATATATATATATACTAGTTAAGGAAAGGTCCTCATCTTAGTATATGAACATTCATCTTAGTATATGAACATTCTACTAGATAGTTCATGACTTACCCTCTTGAATATGTAGGTAACTTATAAATACTTTTTAGCGTAGGTAAATTTAGTAGAGAAAAGGTTGTTATAGAATGATGGATAAATTGTGTATTAATACACTCTTGATATTTTGGGGTAAATATTTGTATCCATACATTTAAGTAATATTGATGACATGTCATTTTGTTATGGACAAAACTTGGTGAGGGTTTAGTCAGTTTAATGGTTTTAAAATTCAAATGTTATGACCGTTGAGAATCATAAGTCTTATACCCACAAGAAAAGTATATCTTTGATGACAATACTATCTTAAAACTTAAAACTTGGACAGTTTATGTTTATAACCTTGAACCTTAGTGGATTCGTTGCCCAGCTTGGGGGTGACATTAGATGGATAAACACATGTTAAATAAAGCCTACTGTTGGGAGGAAATTCATAGACACGTTTTCAATCGCCTAAGCTAAGAGAAGTAGTCTTTAACAACTAGATTTGTTTATGGATGTAAGTTACCTTGTTTATAATACTTATGCTCTAGGATTTTATGGTACTAATATGCATGTTGAGTTATATAAAGTGGTGGTTGCGGGAGTTGTGTTTCAATGGTGAAAAATCCTTGGAATAACTCTCGAAAGACAAGTGTAGAATAAATTAGTTCGTATATGTGCATACTTTATACATTAGTTTTATTTTATCATATCTAGTCATCTAATTTTGTTATTGCTCCTCAGCTGACTAGGAGACTACACCTCCACCGTTGATAATGATGTGTAAGGGGGGTGAGTACAACATATGGTTCTATAACTGAATGGCAAGGTCAACTTGTATTTTTTTTTATCATACGACTAATATAAGCCTGGCACATTATTACATTATACAGTGAGATTTGCATTATGAGATTGTACTTTGTAGGTTCCTAATCCTAAAGTAATGGTTATGGTTATGTAAACAAGGAGTTGAATTCTATTTGTATGTTTAAATGTTTTGTTTCCACGGAGTTTTTTTTATTTTTCACCTGAGTTTACTATTATGAGATTTGGGGTATGTTACACCATGAAATTAAAAATGGAGGAATTGTGCCTCTGCTCTAAGATAGAGGAACGGGAAAAAAAGGAATAAATTCTATGGCATTAGAAATCCCGAAATCAATGGTTAAAGGAAGGGGAGAGAAACACAAAAAAATTTCACAACTCAGTCATCCAGAACTGAATGCAAAACAATATTCTTGCACTCAAGAATGCAAGGGGTGAACGGGTGGAAAACAAGGATGAAATTGAAGCCACTCTGAATCATCACTTCTCATAAATACTTAGTGATCCAATGCAGGATAGGAGGGAAGATATTGGGAAAATAACATGTCTCATTCCTCTCTTGGTTTTAAACGAGCAAAATGATCTTTTGACGAAACCAATAACTCTCAATGAGGTGGAAGAAGCCATTTTCTGGATGAAAGAAGTAACTGCCCTATGTCCAGATGGCTTCATTATGAATTTCTTCCATCATTTTTAGGGACTGGTTAAGATGGATGTGTGGAGGATAGTAGAGGATTTCGGGGTTTCCTCGAGAATCCTATTGGATCTCAACGCAAATTTTCTCACCTTGATCGTAAAAAGAGAAGGGGTGGATTCCCCGGATAAATTTAGGCTAATAAGCCTCTATAATGTCATCTAAAAGATTGCTACAAAGGTAATAGCGAACCGCCTGAATCCCCTCTTACCGAGTGTAATATCCCTTGAGTAGTCAGGTTTTGTCGAAGGGAGGTAGATAACGGACGGAATCATTCCAATCCATGAAATGTTGCACTCTATCAAAGTCAAGAATCATCCAGGTATGATGGTGAAGCTGGACATTGTTAAGGCCTATGACAAACTTAATTCGCAATTCATCTGTAAAATGCTAGAATATTTTTGTTTTAGGTTGGAATGGATTAACTGGGTTATGAATCTAGTTTTAGGTTGGAATGGATTAACAGACGCACCAGCAGTTTGTCGATGACACCATGCTTATGGGACATCCCTTTATCCAAAAATCTTGGCAGTTCAAACAATGTATGGAAGACTTTAGTAAAGCTTCGGGTTTAGAGATCAATGAGCACAAATCCTGGGTTTTCTTTTTTAATACTCCCAGAATTACTAGAAGGAATATTTTCCATATTCTGGGATATAAGGATAGCTCCATTCCTTCCAAATATCTAGGGACCCCTCTATTAATTTCATTTGCCAGGAAGGGTTCCTGGTCTGACCTTCTGGATAGTATGAAGAAGCGTCAATTGAATTGGACCCTGAGGCCTCTGAATTTGGCAAGCCACATAATACTAGTAAAATATGTCCTTCATGCTATGTCGACCTATTGTTTTTCTATGATGCTGGCCCCAAAATCCATATTGATGGATCTCAAGAATTTGCAATGAAAATTTTTATGGAGTGGTCCCCAGGAACTCTGGAAGTGGGCTTTGGTAAAATGGGAGGTAGTCTGCTCTCCAAAAAACCAAGGAGGTCTTGGACTCCGAGACCTAGAGAAGGGAAATGAGGTGAGAGGGGCCAAGCTTTGGTGGAGATGGGGCTCCCATTATTAAGAGCCATGGGCCAAACTATGGCACTATAAATATGCAAAAGGATGGGATAAACATGATCTCAAAAGATTCACTATAGACATATTGGGGTCCCACATTTGGAGAATGACTTAGCAAGGGAGGAAGCTGGTCCAGGATCATAGTTTCATGGAGGTCAGGAATGGCCAAATGGTCAGGATTTGGGAGGATTCATGGCAACAGCTTCCCACAGGGTCTTCACTGGTCCAGATAGGCCCCAGGCTTCATGACAACAATTTCCCACAGGGTTTTCAAGCCTGAGGTTTGTCTAGACCAACGCCTTCAGAAGTTTGTAGAAAGAACCTAGCCAGGACTTTAGGAAGTTCATAAAAATGGTTTCCTCCACCATAAGTTTGTTTCAAACTTAAATTTGACAGGGCCTCGAAAACAAACCCGAGTCTGGCGGGATATGGATGCATTATTCGGGATGGAAGAGGCAGTAATATTGGTTTCAAGTATGGTTTCCTTGGGTGGGAAACAAGCAATACGATGGAAGTGGAAGGTTTATTACAGGGCTTGGATATGGTTATTAAGAACAGATGGATCCCTATAATCATTTAAGGGGATTCTCAATTGATCATCAACCTCATCACGAAACTATTGCATGGGTCCCAGAGCACCAAGGTGGTGCCATCATGGCGTATAAAGAAGATTGGAAATTCTAAGGGGTCTTCTAACTGTAGGACAAGTGGTCCGCTTCCTCCACGTCAAATGTCAAGGCAACAAAGTCACTGAAAAGTCTAAAAATATAGGATTTGAGATGCATCAGGTTGTTGAGGCAAAGTAGTAGGACATGATTATTGATGAGACAAAATGGGACAGGTGTATGGTCCTAATGGACCAGGACATGCAAGATACTCATGACTCTAACTAGTCAGGACACTAGGCATATGTGGAAGTATTTGGAGGGCATGGCTAGACGACTGTTTGGACAAATGAGCCATGTGACAAACACTAGTAGCTTAACACACCAACGCATAGTCATTAAGAACCACTCCAACCAATGGTTCAAGGTACATGTAGACATGAAAGGTGGAGAAAAGAATTTTGATTGTAGGTATGGTAATATCCTTTTCAAGACTATGGATCGGATGTGGAGTATCGTGTGTAGGCTGGTGATCATGATGAGCATGAGAAATAAATTACTATTTAAAAGCACGGAAGGTGACAGGAAGAAATACATAGGAAATTCAAACCGGTTCCCTCTTGTTATTCACCTAACAAAGCAGGTGACCTTGTATAGGCTAAGAGAATTATCCATGGAAGGTAGGAAAAGCCGAGGGAAACGCCTCCTAACCCAGGAGGAAGGCTGTAGGAAAGCTTCTAGAGTGCAACAGAAGTCCCTATGGGAATCAAGGATGTTTGAGCTAGAAATCCTGTAGGATATTCAACAATGCATTAATGCGACTGAAAAGAAATTATGGGAGGATTTGGACCGTGAAAAGCTGCATGCAGAGTTTCGCAAAGCTGAGGAATGGATATTAGACCCTGGCAACACTGTGGGCAGGGTTATCCTCTATGTGAAAAAAGTCTCTCTCTTCTAGGTCATGAAGAACCTACTGGGATAAGATAAGCGAAGGCTCAGAGGAAATGAACCAGGCTCAATGGAAGGAATCCATTCAACGATTGAACTCCAAATTTGAATTCCTCATTACTCGTCTAGGATTCTAGGTTCTGGAGCTCCCTCTTCAGGAGATGTTTAGAATTATGGGTTAGTCAGCTTGAGCCATGGGCGGATGTCCGATCTCTCGCACATTCTTATTTGATGGTCTGTGTTGGTCATGTTTTTTATTTACCTATGGGTAAAGGTTGGTATTCCCATTCTTATGGTTCAAGTGATGTATGTGTTTTATCCGAGCCTATGGCGGCTTTAGGGCTGCCAATTATAGGGGTCTTTAGAAATTTGTTTAGGAGCAATTTTGGTATGTTTTTGTATGGCATCTCAGTTTATGTAGTTTTTTTTCGATTTATGATCAGAACTTTCACCAACAATAGCCTAGGTGGCAAAATTCGTGATCTCATCAAGTGAATTTCTCTCTAGATGTAATCAGGTTTTGATATTAATATAAAGTCTCACTCTTACTTACAAAAAACAATTATAAAAAATGACAAACAATTAATTTTTAAAATAAATAAAAAATTGAATCTTATATCTTAATAACACTTTAAATGTTAGGTGTGATTTTGTCATTTACAACAGATTATTACAAAGGAAAACATCGATGAGAATGCTATTGATGTGTGTTCATAGAAGGTGAGCTTGTTTTGAAAGAGAGGTTTTAAAAGTTTATTATTCACATTGATAATTTGGAATTCTTTAAATTATTAAATAAAAATTAAAAATAATAATAATACGAAAACTATTATTTTGATTATGAATTTATATATGTGTCTATGTCAGTCAACTGATTATATATATATATTCTTATATGTGTAGTGTGACACTAAACTTGAAACAAAGGAGTCTTGAAATAGGTGACCTCCCAAGACGTCCTCGTTACCTAGTGCAATCCACGAAAGTGATGATTGATGCTATGTGATTCATTTCTAGTCTCAATCTCACTTCTTCATGCTTGTGAAAATCACCCAATGCAATGAATGCTAAGTGGAATATCCAAAACCATGTTAAATTGGTTAGTTGTGACTATACTCGTGGGATATTAGTCATAGCTTAAAGACTTACAAAATAGATAATCCAAAAAGTAATGATATATCATGTGTTGGGATACGAAAATAACCCTATACTTAAAAGAGTCAAGAGAGCTCTACTCACAAGGAACAATACTTGCTAAAGTTTTGCAAATGGGATAGCAAGCTAAGTGGGAAAACTCCACAGTTAAGTGCACTTGAGCCTGAGAAGTATTGGAATGGGTGACCTCCCAAAAATTCCTAGTTACTAGATGCAAAACCAAAAAATGATGATTGATTTGCTATACCATTCACTTCGGTAATGTCAATCACACTTTTCACCTTTATGAGCATTATTGATTAATTATAGTTTAATAACTTAAACTAAATAGATAATCACACAAATATTTTTTAATTAAAGTATTAATTGTTAAGGTTTAAGCTTCACATGTGATCCCATTTCTGCATGGTCATTTCTCAACATAAGATTTCAACAAACTGTACATAGATTTTTTTTTATACGAATTTGACGCTTGTGATCAATTTTGTGATATCTCTAAAAACTAGGGTTAATTAATATAATAGTGTGAATGATTTAATACTCAATCAAGTTTTTTTAATTACAAATTATTTAACTTGATAATTTAATATTGTGATTCCAAAATTAAATGACTATAAAATCTCTTTTGTGAAAAATAATATATGGCATTGGCAATTGTCTAATTTTAATATTCCAAAAACATGAAAGCTATAGCTAGGGTTGGAGCACGATGATGGAATTGAGGGTTGAGTAAGTGGTCGTTAAGTTACTTCGTGTCATAATCATTAAGAAAAGGTGACAAAGCTTTTTTTTTTTTCAGGAAGAAAAAAGCCTGCCTTTATATTCATTAAGAATCAAAGGACATCAAAACATGCACCCAAAGTGGGGTTACATCAAATATTTTCCATCATAAGACGACAACATCAACCCAGAGGGTAATCGCCAGGGGGAAAGGTGTAACAGCAAAAAAAAGATCCCATCAGTAAACTGTCTCATCATAAAGAGGCACATGTCCTGACATCCACATCTATCGAGTGCCAAAAGGGGACCGATCGGCTGTCCAAAAGAGGCCGCTCTACTCAACAATCACAGAGGGGAAGTGTAACATCCCTCAAGAAAAATCAGAAAAGATGAAAAGTGTCTTGAGAAATCAAATGATTCTCGAAAACTTCCTTAAAGAAACCTTTACCCTTAGGGTAGGAGAGCGCTGATTTCAAGAGACGGTCAGCCAGCCGATTGTGCTCTCGATAGATGTGGGAGAAAGACAAGTCCTTAAAGCTTCCAATGAGCTTTTTTGTCTCCCTACCCAAGTGCTTGAGGTCTGGTGGGGAGAGCACAGTCGATCCAATTGCCCAATTGATGATTACTGTGGAATCACCAAATACATGGACGAGTGGGATCCCCATCATTTGGGCAGTATGGAGAAGAGCCCATAAGCTCAGCAGTTCCGCCTTTGTGTTAGTGCCATATCCGACCCCCAGCGAGAATTCCAGGTGATGTGTCTTGTTTATAAAAATACAGAAGCCAACACCAGCATTCATACATCTAGAGGCTCCATCCATAAAGCCACATGGAAAAAACATGCAGGGAGCACTTCCCAAAACTCTGTTACGTCTTATCTTTGGAGCATTCGACAATGGGACAAAGCTTGACTATGGGAAGACGACAATTGGGGTTAGAACACATGAATTTTTTTGGTTTAGATATTTTGGTATTCAACGTACTATTACATCATTTTTTATTCAATAGATATCATCGTAGACACTATGCGGATGTGAAGGGTAAGAAAAGAAGATACACTAGGCTAGGGGTTGAAGGAGTTGCATGGATCTTGAAAGAGATGGGGATTTAGTTGGATACTTTAGAATCACATCCACCCATCCATTAAAGTTGAGGTTGAAGATGAAGAGAGAGAGGTTTAGCTCGAGCAGGAATACTTCTCTGAAATTCAGTGGGTAGAGGAATTTTAAGGTTTGGTTAAGGACCTAGGTAATACTCAAGGTTAAATGGTGTTGTTCCATTAGTAACGACACATTTATTGGTCTTTTAAGGTGATCTCGTCCCAAGTATCAATGGAGAGGAAGGAAAACTAGACTGAGATCATGTAGTAGTTGGAATTTGTAAGAGTAGAAGTGGATCCCCTTAGATAGGTTAATCTCTAACTTCAAGTCATGGAAAGGAAGCAAAACATCCTCACTTGTCACATGGGTGTGGAATTTCAGGTGAAGTGGCTCAGGGACATAGGTGCTGGATCCTTAATGCAAATCATTGAACTAGATGCAGACATAGACAAGGATGCTTAGAAGCAGATGTCGACGTAGGTTTAGACCAACCTACCTCTTTTAACAATAAATTTCTTGTTGTGTTTTACAAGTTAGTTGGATAGTCTTAACAGAGTTTCTACGCTTATGTTTATTAGTAAATCATGTACCTTTTTGTTAGTATTTTTTGTTGCATCGAAGAGGCACATTCTACGACCAAGTAGGGGAAGATGTGTAAGTCCTTCCATGCTCATCCTAGAGATGACATGGGTCATTTATAAAAAAAAAAATGTTATGAAAAATAACATGTCGGCTCAATTTAGATTTAAAGTATTTTTTAGAACCACTATATAAGACCACAAATTAAAACCATAAACATTTCGTTCGCATTTTCTCAACATTTACACTCTAATAAAGGGGTTTGTTGTTAGAGATATTTGATCCCTTTTGGTGGTTGATCCTGTTTAAGATGGATCTATTCTCATTTATAGCCAAGTTATAGATAAACAATACTCTCTGTACCTTTCGAGACTAACAACGCCATCATTGCTTGTGATTTTGGTTGAGGGAAACAACATATGGACATACTATATGGAAATAAAACAATTGGTGGTTAAAACTCATTGTGCGGAAGATATGAAACTCATCAATCAAATATACATATCATGTGTGCAATATGTAACTCCAAATTTAAATATGTATTTCTCCTACAATTTGAGGTATTGATGCCATTTAAAGGAATTGGAGGTTCCAGCACTAGGGAAGGGTTATGGGGGACTAATTACCATGTTTAGCGGTTTGAGGCCATGTTGATGGTCCTTCAGAATAAATTTCATTTGAAGGTTTTGAGCACTATAGGTGATATTCGAGGACTATAGCAATTTTGGATGAGGAACCTAATTAATTAGGATCTAATTTAAGCTTCTATGGCTCAATATCCATATATGACGCCTAAAAGAAACATGCATGACCTCTTTAGAGGATTGTTGTTATCCAATTGGAGATATATGTGCCATTATGAGTGTTTGGCTATAGGGATGGGTCTTGGGACCTTTACCACAATTGAGGAAGGAAATTTATCCTGTGTATACCATAAGGGAAGCTTCTAGGCACCGTGTGCCATGAATCAAGTCTCTAACTATCACATAATATTTCTATATGGGGTCTCTAGTCCTAAAATGAGGATTGGTGTCATTAGGATATTTTGAGCATAATAGATGTATCCCAATTCCATGGCAATGATTAATGGAGGAAACCTATGATTTATGACCTAAAGGAAGCTTCTTTTCCTTTACAATGATGAGCAAGGAATCCCACCCCAAGACACCTATTTAGGGGATATTTGGCATCTTATTAGAGTCTCAGGTCCATGACCTGCTACAAGGAAAAGGCTCTATGACAAAGGTTATAGCAGATGGTCCTCTAAAGAGAGCCCAAATTTCCATTTATAGTAGAGGAACTAGTGGAGGCAAGCAAATGGAGGTTTAACAAATGTTTTTTATCAGTGTATTTATTCAATAACAATGCACTAGTCCGTATAAACACCAAATGAATTGGTACTAACAATAAATCATCTAGAACCATGACTAAAAAAACCTTCTTACAAAAAAAAAAAAATTTACAACTGGTACATTTATATTACAAAGGCACAATGGAGTGCCATAGACTTGAAAGCATTGAAACGGGGTAAGCATACAATGAAAAACATCAGATTACAATAATTTTTTTATTTTTCCATCACTGGTGCGTTATGTCTAACCTACCACGTCGGGGTGGTAAGGAAAACACCGCACCACATTATACCAAATTAAAAAACACAACTTTATTTTGTTCAAATTTATGTTTGCAATGTTTTTATATAACCAGTTGTACTAGTGTGTTATGGAATGGGCACATCGCATTAGGCTTAAAACATTGCAAATTAAAAAAACACAACTACATTTTTTATTTCAAATTTCTATTTATCGTGTGTTTGGTATTATCAATATCCCAAGTGTATCATGGACTTTGGTGCACTTAATTAGGGATAAAAAATTTCAAATTAGAAAACATGAATATTTTTATTTCAAATATCTATTGGTGGTGCGTTTGGTATTATGAATTGCATTGATGTAGGATTTAATAAAAAAAATTACCACACCAAAAAAATCATTTTTATCATTCTATAATTATTATGATCCCAACAACACCAATGTCGTACATTACATACTTAGATGCCCTCACATTCATGCACCACATGGTGCCATTGCTTGGTCCCATTAGTTGCTGACCGGAGTTTGAATTTTTCCAAACAGTGAAAAAAAAATTAAATTTTACATACATCGCCACGATGCCTCCTTGATGTGGAAGTGACCAGGAAAATTGATTGTTGCTTCACTATTTATTTTTTTAGTGGATTAAACCTGAGAATTTAGCTTTATTTTGAGCAAATAAAAAAAAACTATGATGTGTTTAAGCCTTTCGGCCTGCACCGCAAGACAATGCACCATGTGAATTTACAGGGTGCACCATGAGTGGTGCATGCACTACATAGGCGCATCGCAAATACAGTGTGCTATTATTTTTAGCGCATTGATTAACATAGTTAAAAAAAATTATGAATATAATCATGATGTGTCATATACATATATGCACCGCATTCCAACACATTGATGTTTTCAAATCCCACCTACTAAATCAACATAATTTACTAAAAGTTATAATGTTGGGCGGTGTGGTTAATTGGACCAGACACACCTCTTTCTTGGTGCACTGGTATGTCCCTAGCGCACAAATAATCTAGATAAACAGAAAACAAAGCATATTACAATGCGCTAAGATACAAAATACTCATTGAGTATTCATTGCACTATCATGTAACTAACGCACCAGAAAACAATAAAAAATTTAATAGTGCTTTATGTGAACATTTGCGCACCACCCATCATGGGATACAAGGCAAGATTCGTAGCTAGTGGGAGTTGAGACACATGACAAGAAGAATCATGTGTGCAAATGAAAGAATGCCTTGTACAAGTTCAAAAGACACCCATGGGATAACACATACATGATGAGCTTGATGAAGATCTTAACCTTTGCTACAAAGTTGAAGATGAAAGCCTATAGAGGATGACAAGCTCACAGATGGGTGCAAGAAGAAATTTTGAAAAAGTTTAAAATAGAGGATCTTGGTATCCAGTGATCCTAGATGGATACATAGAATATTAGTAGCATAGGAAGCTACTTGTCACTCTAGTACAGAATGCTTCAGTGCATAGAGTATGGAAGACAGAGGGAGTATGATGCCTCACTTCAGAGGGAGTGACTGCAAAAGATCCTGAGGTTCGACATGGTACGGCAGGATGGATAGATTACTAATGACTCTAGGATTTACTAAGAGTAAAGCAGATTCCAACCTTTGCTTCAAGGCTGAAGGCAGAAGAACAGTGATGCTCCTGTTATGTGTCGATGCACTATTTTCTAGGCATGGAGGTGTGGCAGAATGCAGATGGAATCTTCCTCGAACAAGGGAAGTATGCAGTAGAGATCATGAAGAGGTTTAGGATGATGGACTACAAGGCCATGACCACACCTATGGAATTGAACCTGAAGTTATTGAGTGATGCTTCATCAGAAGCGGTTGATGCTACGATGTATCATCAAATGATTGGGTCCTTGATGTACCTGACGAATATGAGACCAGAATATTGCTTTGCTGTGAACACATTGAGACATGTTCACCTGATGGTTGCAAAGCATGCAATGAGGTACCTGAGGGGTACAGTTGATTATGGGCTCAATTATGAGGCGAATCAAAAGATTAACCTGGAGGGTTATGTTGATTCAGATTGGTCAGGCAGTGCCATCGATAGGAAGAGCACTTCAAGGTGTTGCTTCAGTATGGGATCAGGTGTGATCTCTTGGTTTAGCAGGAAGCAATCTTGTGTGGCATTGAGTACAGCTAAAGCAGAGTATGTCGCAGCTTGTTCAGCTAGTTGTGAGGTAGTATGGCTGAGGAAGCTACTGTCCGACTTATTTGATCTCTAGTTAGATGCTACTTGTATACATTGAGACAACCAGATTTGTGTGAAGTTGTCAGAGAACTCGGTGTTCCCTGACAAGTCAAAGCATATTGAGATCAAGTATCTCTATATCAGGGATATGGTGCAGAGAGGAGCAGTGAAGCTCCAGTATGTTGTGACGGACGAAGAGATAGATGATGTGTTGACAAAACCATTAGCTAAAGTGAAGTTTGAGTACTTCAGGGGGAAGCTTGGTGTTCTCCAGATTGAGGTTCCTTCAAAGGGGAAGTGATGAGTCCGTGAGCCATTATGACATGGTGAGAGGATTAGTTCCTTCCATGGTCAGATGTAAGGGCTAAGACATTCTGTCGTGGTGAGAGAATGGGTTCCTTCCATGTCAGATATGAGTGCTGAGCCATTCTAATATGACTGTAGGATTGGTTCCTACATGATCAGATATAAGGGCTATTTCCATTATTTGAATGGAGGTGCCTGGTCAGTTACTAGGAATAATCCGTCTAGGACCGACGGCCATTCTGATATGACTGTGGGATGTGTTCCCACATGATCAGATATGAGTGCATGGCCATTCTAATGTAATTGAGGGATTTGTTCAGGGTTGATACCATTCTCTTGGAGAATGGAGGCACCTGGTTAGTTACGAGGAACCCTCAACCTGGGGTTGAGAGCCTTTCCAGCAAGGTTACAAGATGTGTTCCCGCATGGTTGGATGTAAGTGCAGAGTCTTTCTAGCAAGGTTGCAGGATGTGTTCCTGCATGGATAGATGTAAGTGCAAAGCCTTTCTATCAAGGTTGCATGACAAGTTCCCGCATAGCTAGATGTAAGTGCAGAGCCCTTCTAGCAAGGTTGCAGGATGTTTTCCCGCATGGCTAGATATAAGTACTAATCCTTTTCGATAGGGTTGTGGGATGTGTTCCTACGTGATTAGATGTGAGTGTTGATCCTTTCTGACAGGGTTGTGGGATGTGTTCCCGCATGGTCAGATGTGAGTGCTGGGTGTGCCTTTCTGACATGGTGTTGGATGTGTTCCTCTCATGGTCAAATGTAAGTGTTGGGTAGGCCATTCTGACTTAGTGTCAGATATAAGTGCTGAAGAAGACCTACATGGAGGATAGGCCTACAACTAGCATGAAAAAGGCCTGGCTCTGTAGAACTTCCTGTGACAAGAAGAATCATGAGATAGCACCCGTGATGATGATCCAGTAGTGATGATCCAGATCCAGTGATGATGATCCAGATCGAGTGATGATCCAGATCCAATGATGATGATCCAGATCTAGTGATGATGATCTAGATCCAGTGATGATGATCTAGATTGAGTGATGATCTAGATCCAGTGATGATGATCTAGATCAAGTGATGATCTAGATCTAGTGATGATGATCCAGATCGAGTGATGATCCAGATCCATATGAAGATGACAAGAACTCAATGATGATCTATATGATACAAATAATAAGACTTGTGATGATAAATTGTGTCGAGAGAATACCTTCCTAGTTAAGAGGGAGTGTTGATGTATTTGTAACTTCGGAATGTATTCATCTATATATCTTATGTATTGTACCCCAATGTTTATTTCGGGATGTGTGTGTAATGTATTTGAGTCATGTCATGCCCTAATGTTCCTATCACTAGGTTCTATAATGTAAACAAGTCATGTCAAGTCATTGTGGGTAACCCTCCTATTGGTCAAGGGTTAAATTCCCCGCAGTTATGGGGCCCTAGGGTTATTAGACTATCCTAGAGAAGTCGAGACTATGAGAGTCATTGTAAGTCGGGGCAATATTCTCCACCGTTGTGTTAAGGATAACCCTCCTTGTTTGTTGGAGGAGGCAAAGTCCCCACAAGTTGTGGGGCACTAGGGTTATTAGACACTCCTAGAGATGTCGGCTCTAGTAAGTAATTGTTAAGTGAGGCCGACATGTTGGAGTGGGTTTCAAGTGAACGAAAGAATATAAATAGATAGTGAGCCTCTCTATTTATCACACACACACTCACTCATTGGGGCGCATGAGTGAGGGAGAAGTTGTTGGGATCAGAGAGAGAGACTACTGCTGTCGTGAGATCATCTTTATGTTTTCGGGTTTTACTTTTGGTGCTGATTCTATCTTTGAGGAATGTGTGGGTTTTTCTCCTTAAGGTTTCCGCAAGGAAAATTCTTTGTGTCTCTTGTCTCTTGTGTTTATTGTTGTGCATGTTATTCTCTTAGTTAAAGATCCTAATATCATAATGCTAACTTGAATGATAAAAATCTAACAATAAATTCATTTAATAAGATTCTATTTTTCTTAACTGTACGGTGACCTATTGATATGGGTACGAACTATAGGTCACGAATTATTTGCAACGACAATGGCACGGCAACAACCCCAGAAGACCTGCAAGTTTAATGGGAACCACCCGCAGAGTCTATGCAAGTATCAAAACAAGTAATGTTTCTATTATTGTATTAGCGATAGTTAGGCTTTGCGGTAGAAAAATAGTCATTGTTTTAAATACAACTAACTACTCATTGCAACGGGACTCAAAGTTAACACGTGGCGGGACTAAATAAAACCAAAATTTTGCTACTAATTTGTAAGATTGAATTACAAACGGCTAGTGGGAGTCAGGCTAAGATAAATCTAATTAATCTTTTTATACCATAGTTGTTTTTATAAGAACTAAAGCTACTAGAGATTGAACTACGTATGGATTCAATTCAAGGGAAAATTGCATCTAAATTCCAATATAATATGTTTAACAAACTTCTTTCCAGTATCAAGTATCATTCCCATAGCAATAAGCCTTACATGATACCTTAAGCCCTAGTAAATGGCATCCTTAAGAGACTGTTGCTATAAGCTCCATTGTTCAAACATATGCAAGTAGAACGTATATATGCCACTATAATATGTATAGAGATTATTTGATGTAGATATTTATTATTGAGCAAGGTGTTCAAAGCCATTCGCTGAAAAACAATAAGTCATTTAGTCCAAGCATGAATTTGGACTGCCCTGCTTTATTGAATAATAAAGAGTTCATATTAATAAATCACATTACCATTAGTATTAGTGCATTTCAATTTAGTGCATAAGAAAATGGTTATATCTTTAGATTTCAATCTTAATTAGGAATAATAGGTCAACTTATGAAAATAGCCTATTTAAGCAATCAGAAAATCCATTTATGTGTCCAAATGTTGCGGGTCATTTAAAAACCATAAAAATGAAGGGTTGTTACCGTCACGTGCCCCAATTTTGCAAAAAAAACAATTTTATATTATTGGTAATTATTTGAGGACAATTTGTTAAATTTTATGCTAAGTTGTAATTGATGACTGAGCAAAGTCAAGGATATTTAATGTAATTCTGAATATTTTAATTATAAATAAATAAAGGAGGAGACAACAGCTTAGGAGAGTTGTTAAAAGAGTGTTTACTGGTCAAATTGGTGGAGGAGACTAGGTGGAGAGAAAACTTACATGTAGCAGCATCCTCAAACCACTTCCAACTATTGCAGGTGGCAACCTCCCTACATTTGGGGTCATGATTCCCCAAGAAAGTGGAATAACAGCAGGTGGCTCAATTAATGAAAACTGACCCAAAAGACCTAAGAAATCTTTATAAAACTTTCCATTTAAGAGAGCTGGGGCTGCTCATTCTAGAGAAGTGATCATTCAGGTTGAATGAATGTACTTCAGAGAAATTCAATGGAAGGGAGACTGGAAGCTGTTTGAGGGGTTAACTGTTAATTGATCTAGTGCGGCTTTGAAGCTAAAAGATCTTACTGTTGAGTGCAGAGTATTACTGAGATATTGGAACTACGTCTATTGTTTGCATTCTCCACCAGTTCTCAGCCAAGAAGACCAATAACTGTTTTTTACATACAAGTAACAGGTTGATAACTTCCATAGCTAGTAAGTTAAAACTAAAAATCGAAACATATATTCTATTGAGAATCTTTACTATGAGATCATGACTACAAATTAGAATCATGAGAACCAAGTCTTTGCCGACATTTAACGGGATACGGCTGAGGGATATTAGGAGATGCAAATTACTTAATTGCCATCATTGATGGCTTGTGATCTAAACCATTGTTGAGAGATTTACTTTTCTCGAGGGCACTAGGTAGAAAATGTTTTTTTAACTAGGGTTAGTGGAAATTTGTAATATTAATTGTTATCCTTGCCAGCTGGTGCTATTTGAATCATGAATGACACATTTATGATAAAGAAGATATTGTTTACAAGGAGCCAAAACCAAAAAATGTTGGGGATAATTATACAATTGTTGATATCATCCTCGCCGACGGGTCTTGGGGCACAGGAACCAAGAGCAATGTCATATCCCCAAACCAATAGTAATCTAAAAAAAATAAAAAATAAATAATAATAATAATAATAATAATTAAATGTTTTAAATATTACCAAACCTTAGTTTAAATTCCATTACATTTAATAAAAACTATTACAAATTTTAGAAGATTGAAATTTTTTACCCATATCTAAATGAATTAATAATCATGAGCGATTAATATATATCACATGCAATGACATAATAAAATGAAATTGTTCATTATGATTGTATATACCTTGATTGTATATACCTTTTTAAAATGAAATTGTTCATTATGATTGCATATAACTTTTAAATAAAATTGTTCATTATCATTGTATATAACTTTTGAAATGAGATTGTTCATTATTATTAACCTAAGTATTTTTTTTGATAAGTATAAAAGATAAAATTTAATTAAAAAAGAAAGCTAATAGACACGTTTCTTGTATGATTAGTGACTTACAGGTAAATGATAGTTGGGAGCAATGTAGGAATTTGAAACTGAAACAGCTAGTTAAGTTTGACTGTTTTGACAACTCTTTAATCAGTTTTGACAATTTTTAAACAAAATTATGACGTTTTTTTGAAAGAAAAAAAAATTGAACCTTATTTGACTAACAAATCACCTCATAACAATCAATTTGCCCGTCAAATTTCTGCTCTGGTTGGGAGTAGTTGACATCTTAAAAAAACCTGTTTTGTGGGTGAATCCCAGTAAAAAACAGAAACTGAAACCTTTCATACGATACTTGAAGAAAAAGGAACGGTGCAAAGCAATGGCCGGATTTGAAATTTTAATTCGGCTAATCACTATAAAACTAAAAAGGATTACTAAACCTAAAACTGTCACAGTAAGAAACAGGAAATTTTGAAAATTTTATTCATAAATTTGATCCAGTTTCTTTCTACCAAACTAACAATTATTTTCTTTCTACCAATAAACAATTGTATCCAGTTTCTTTCTAACAAACAACATTTGTGTAGAAATACTTCAGTGCGCAATGAAAATAAGGCATTGACTACACTTCAGTCCAACTGAAGATAAGTATCGACCCAATTCAATGGAGCAGGATAAGCGTTCACCAAATCGCCCCCGACTCGCCGGAATCCGGCAGATCAATTTTGGTGTAAATCATACTTTCGAGGAATTAAATCGTAATTTTAATCATTTGGGTAGTTTTAAAATGCCCAATTTAGTATAGAAAGAGCTAATAAAATTAGTAGAATTCCAAAATAATGAAATAAACAATTTCACAGCAAACATTTGACTGATTTTAATAAAAAATCGGCCGGAAAAACGGGGCGATTTGGTGAACGCTTATCCCACGCGCAATTCAATGGCCAGAGGGGCTATGGATCTTTACAGTCAGATCCATTACGGGTGGGACCGGGCGTGGTTGTTGAGCGTGACTGACGGGTAGTTGTTGAGATTGACAAAAGCTTATTGGAAGACCTGGGTCATTTCAAATAAGTACGCACTTCTCTGATTGGGTTTGGTTTCAATAAAAGGAGCGTGTAATGACAGGTAGATACTAGACATATGAGGCGAAAATGTTCAGGTTCTTGACTTTACTATGTCTAAGTCAAAGGTTATAGGCGTGACCCAAATACATTTGAAATCAAATTTAGTATGAAGAAGAATATAAAGTTGAGGATGGTGTGAAGGAGAGAAGAAGAGGAGACTAGTGTGAAGAATAGAGGGATCTCTTTGTGGACAATCCATGAAATGTGGGTTTGTGTAATCCTTTGAATGTAAAACCAACCTTTTTGAGAGTATGACATAGACAAAGGAGTTATTGTCAATTTTTTCCAATCATGGAGTTTAAAATGTAATTTATGAGTAGTTAAGAGAAGTAAAATTGAAATTTTAGGAGTTTTTCTATGTTTTTGATGTTTGAAACATGGTTAGTTTGGACAAGGTATTCTAGAATTTTATAAGAATAACCATAAATATGGAGAAGGAACTTGAGTTATTTTAATGTGTAATTTTGAGTAGTTTGCTTGTGGTTATATTGTGACTATGTACTAGGAGTTGCAAGCTTGTGGTGTTTGAATGTTAACTCATGCAAGGTTGCATCAAAGAAGAAGGAAGTGGTTGGATGTAAACATATAGATGGGATATTCTCTATTGAAGTCTAGACTCTTCGAGGTTGGAGTGCAACAATGGATGCCTCTTTTTGCTCAAATGACTCTTTCACAACCTCCATCCATTTAAATGTTGCATATGTCTTAATCATCTTTTGTATAAGTGTTTAATGATTTCAATGATGTTAGAGACTAATCATCTTATGAAATTAATCTTCCCCCAAAAAATGATTACATTGATCTTTTGTTGTGTGGTGGTGAAACTACATTATATATTTTGTTCTTTATAGATCTATTAAAATCTCATATTTTGACGAAATTCTTTTATCACAATGGACAATGAGATCCCTTATTTTCTTCATCTTTCAAATATTTTCTTCAAATGTTAAAGATGATCACAAGCCATCTTTGATTAAATGGTGATATCATCCATGTATGCAACCATACTTGGATTAATAAGGCCTTTGAAATCTATATCAATTGCATGTTAGAAATTTGCATTACAATTCATTAATTCAAGTGGCATTCTATTGAAAGTGTATGTTCCCCATTTGGTCTTTTACTTTATCCTCGTCCAAAACAAGAACCTAATTATATCATGAAAGCCTATCCAACACTACAATCATCTCAAAACCCATCATAAGCTAAAAAAATGTGTTTGACATGTGTAGAAATACTCTATATCTTAACAAAATCTACTCCGCATGTAGAATAGGATATTTATCTTTCTCTAATTCACGATTAAAATCCACACACAATGTAATTTCACCACTCTTCTTCCTTGTAGGAACAAGGTTCTTAATCCATGATGAGTTTCCCAATGAAAATATAAGATTTGCGACAAGTATACTTTCCAATTCTTTTTGTTTCAATAGCTCCATTAGTGGTTGAATCTTTTACAAATTCTAACCAAGGGCATTGTCTTTGATTTAAGGGGTATCAAATGTTGAATAATCACTACATCATACACCTTAATTGCACATAAAGATATCTTTGAACTTACTTAATAACTTGGTATATAAGTATTATTTCATATTTTAAACACCAAGAACCTTGGTTAATAGTATTAGGATATATTAAGTTCCAAGATTTATATCTTCAAACTCTATTAGCAAGGTGTAGATATTTGTAGACTTATTGTATATGCCTTGATATTTGTAGACTTGTTGAATTGATCTTATAGGTTAATCATCTTCTCAAGTGTCATTAACAATGTTTATCTTCTTCATGTCATTAACAATGTTTACTTCATTTTTTTATTTCAACAAAGTGATGTGGTTGAAGGTGTTAGAAGGAGAAATAGTAGTTGTTTTTGTTACTATTGGGGAAAGACGATTAGTAGATCCATAAAAAATTGGGTTTATATTTTACTTTATATCTCTTGACCACTAGAATACAACTCATCAAAAGAAATCTTGAATTAGTGAAACTTACTCTTCATTTAGTTATTTAAGAGTTAATCTAATAGTTATCCAATGTAATCATGGTTAAAGTTGAAGTTAAGCTATTAGTTGTAAAATCATTGGAGTTAAACTAATAATTATATTTAATAGTTAAGCTAATAATTATCCAATATAACAATGGTTAGAGTTGAAGTTAAGGTTAATAGTTGTAAAATTATTGGAGCTAAAGCTAATATGTGTATCTAATATTTAATTTTAATAGTTAGTATATATTAAACTTCAAGTAAAAGTCATGATTGAAGTTGAAATTAAGCTAATAGTTGTATCATCAATGGAGTTAAGCTTATAGCTGTGTATCTAGTAGTCCAATAGTTGAAGTTGAAGTTTAATTTTTCCAAATATCAAGAATTGTACTTATAAGCTATTTATTCATTTTTTAAAATTGTTAATTATGAATTTTGGATTACACCCACATAATCAATTTAGACTGTCTCATTCTCTTCCAAAAATGAAAAAACATAGATGATAATTCACTCTAAAATATATACTCCTATCAACTTAACTACTCAAAATTAAAAAATATATCACAAATCCAAAACTCCATTAAAAAAATAAAATAAATATATTAGAGATTTACAAATTAATTTCTCAATCAAATACAACAGCTCATATATATCATAAACCCAAAGCTACATTACAAAAGTCAAGGTGAAACAACCAATAATTAAGTGTACCTAGATGACACTAGTTAAAAGTAAAACTAAGATTTGCAAAACAAAACAATTACATGTTTAATTGCCAAGTGACAATTACATGTTTAATTACTAAGTGAGATCAACTTTAGACCAAGTTGGTATCTTTGTTGGCAAAATTTTCTGGAATTTTAGGATAAGAATTTTTTTGCTGAAATTGTGATTTTGATTACTGAAATTGTGATTTTGGTTGCAAAAATAGATTCAGCACCTTCACGAACCCTTAAGTTCCCTTAAAGCACCTAGAACAAACTGAAACTACAATAGTAATATACCCCATAAACCAAAAGGATAATAACCAAATATTTTGCGAGGAGTATGAAATAATTACTCAAGGCTTAATATCCACCACTCAATCACTCAATCATGTTAATTTCTTGAGTGCAGAAATAACGTCCATGAAATTGCAAACAAAATATCTTTCCTTTTTATAATACCATTAGAGTCACACAATCATCGGAACTCGGATATTCAAAAAAAAAACATTACACCTCGAGTTATACCATATAGCTATAAACAATACAAGAATTCTGTAAAAATAAAAGTTTAGTAATCTTTTCACCGACCAACTCATTTATACATAACTATCATGTAAACAAAGAAATAATCCAGCAAAATAACACAAAAGAGACAACCAGCTTCACGTGGTTCACCTCATCCACGAGGCTACATCCACCAAATTATTTGTTCTTTTTATTTCTTTCAAAAATAGGGTGCTTACAAAAATCACGGCTCATTCATGGCCGTTTTTATCTCACCTCATGGCTCTTCGCAGAGACACTTGTAACTCAACAGCGCTCCTTTAGGACCCTTATAATCAGCTCATAGAATAAAATCATTAACAGCCCCTTTGAACTTGAATTTACTACACAATTAGGTACCCTAATCGGCTAGTGTCATTGCAAGTTTTTTTTGTTACCTTACACTTGGTCAAGTAAACTAAGGTGGAGACTACTCCTTCATAATTTAGAGGTAATTTCTGTTAACTCATTAAGGATACCTTTTCTCCCGATGTAATCATTATGTCCCCTTCGTTACTCCTGAAAAAAGCTCATATACTTAATCTTAGCAATCTTATGATATAACAATATCACTAGGGTTCCTTCACCATAGGAAATAAGCCATATGTGGTCTTTGTATTTAATATTAATATTCTTATCTTCAAGCTTCAATTCTTAAAAAAAAGAATACAACGTTATATATTCTGCAATTAAAGTCCTATATCCATGCGAGCTATTCCCCATATCTGAGTATCTCCTCGAAATTCTTACGCACTATATTATCCTTCAAACAAGCAAAAAGCACTAAAGTAGTCCCATACAACGTTCCCTCTTCGAATCTACCCAGCACAGACTTCTACAATATTCAGACTCTAAAAATACTTACACAAAAACGTAGACCCAGGTCTGCAGCATAAAAAATCAAATAAACGGTTTTCTCCCAAACGCTGAATTTATTTCTTCAACTTACCAGATCGAACGCACAAGGTCTGGGTGCAAAGCCTCCATAGAAATCTGAACGCCCACAGCATGGAGGATTTCCTACAGGCGCGTAGGAAAAAAAAAATGTTCAACTCTTAAGTAAAAAAAGGAGACTTATTCCCCCACAGGAAAATTCCTTATCATTTGGTCGAGAAGAGGCTAAAACTCTTCCATTTTGCAGAACGAAAGCAAGTAGATAGTATAAGTGGTTCTACCCAAGAATTTATTTCCGTCTCTAGCTGCTCTGCGCATAGCATGCATGGTTCCTACCTTAACATCTCGTTAGGGTTAGGTATAACAGATAACGGGACGCATTTGTTTTCATTGGCATGGTTTACGTTGATATTTCTATTGCCCCAATCCCATACTAGAATCCAACAACCCCGCCCGATTCTGGATGCAAGAAATACAAGACTGTCTAGTGTTTTAAAACAGTAAAAGAATTCCACGAATACAGGTGCGTTGGAAACGAGTTCAGTTGTGTAAACCAAACTTACAAACCCCCTCTAACATCTGCAGACCTATTCTTGCCATTTAACGGCTCACGAGGTAAAAGATAGCTGATCATGTTTACAGACACAAGGGTTGCAACAATAAGGTCGCACCCCAATATTTAAGAGCTTACAAGTATATAAAAGGCCCGATATAACTATCAAGAGGGTATTTGACACCCTGGAGGTGGAGCCTTGACTCAAGTCGCAAGGGACTAAGCCGGGCTATACAGGTAAGATGGACCATATCCTAATGGCTGTGAACTTCAGACCTTAAGGTTCAGCCTGTATAAATATACTGAGATCAGAGAAATGGCTATCTAAGATACACGTATATATATATATATATATATATATATATATATATATATATATAAAATAAAAACCATTCCATCTCTGTTCACAACATTCCATTGCAAGTTTTGAAGAAGAACCAAATCGCGCCTATCTGAGCTTAATTCAAAACTAAGTATATACATCTTTAGAAAAGAAAAATGTTCACATTCAATGATCTAAATGATTTTGATCTAAGGGCGAATGCATTTAAAGGTAAGTCAAATCTTACCCCAAACTGGCATGCAACAACCATCTAAGAAGGACCCAGCGGGTTGGGATAACCACCACGCAATAGAATTTCTGGAAGAAGAAGTTTGCGAAGGCCTCATGCCTGAAATCGATGGTGATAATTCTTGGCCTCTGCATTCCTTGAGGAGACAACTTGGCGCAAAAAGGGGGAGGTCACGGTCTCAAAACAACAACCGAAAATCCAACTCGGAGATGGAGGAGCATGTGAACTATTAGTTTTCAGTCGCAGCCCGGTGGATGAAGCTTTTCTCCCACCATGGCTGTCACACATTTCCTCGAGCTAAAGGCAACACCCCCCCCTCACAGTCAATGCACTTAGGTAATTATAAATCAAGGGAAAATATTGGTGGTCGCCGGCAGTTTTTCCTCCCCGATCAGCGCCTAAGCATGCCCTAAAATACCTCCTCTCTCAGAGCTGGGCTGTTCAGGCAATTAAAAATGTTGGTTCCAAGTCCCTTAACTTCAATAGTGGGGGAGTAATTAAAGGCCTTCAAAACTCTAATAACCGTCTCCCTTATTACTGTCTTTTCCCATAATCAAAGGAAACTAAAAGATGAGTTTAAGATAAGTCAAACGGTGACTAAATTTTCCTGTAACGGTTCCCAAA
>LPNX010094581.1:0-11755 GCA_001517045.1 Pseudotsuga menziesii
CTTCAAGAACAACAAAAATACTCTTCTTCGAGTTCAGTGATATGCCATATTTTATACAATGATCAAAAATATGTTTTAAGTGGAAAACATGGTCTTCCCGTTTTTTCAAGAAGACTCTTACATCATCTAAATATATAACCACGCACTGGTTGACTAAACCTTGGAATGCAATATCCATGGTCCTCTGGAATGTGGCTCAGGCATTCATTAAGTCGAAAGGCATTATTCTATATGTCAATGTTCCGTTGTGTGAAATGTAGTCTTTAATCAATCTTGCTCAAAAAATAACACTTGATTATGACCAGAGAATCCATTTAGCAGGGAGAAAAGTTTTGATCCTGATACCATTTTTAAAATTTGTTCCATTGGTAGAACTGGATAATTGGATTTGTCTGATGCTTTGTTCAAGTTCCAGAAGTCAACACATCGTATTATTTCTCTTGAATTATTCCTTACCAAAACTAGATTTGCGACCTATTCAAAATTTCAAACCTTGAATATAATCTTAGAATTTAGTAGCTTCTTTAACTCGTTGTAGATCAAAGGCTCAATATTGGGATTCATTTTTGTGAATTGTTGCTGAAAGGTCTTTATGAATGTTCTGATAGGGATTACATGATGGATAATGTGTGTATCATAAGTCTTCAAATCTTCATATGCCCATGCAAAGATATCCTTCTACTACTGAAATAATTTAATCAATTTGCATCTTTCTCCACGTGAGCAACACTTTCCCAAAATGACATACTTGGGCTTAGATTTTGTTCCTAAATTTACCATCTCATATAGCATAGATGAGATGTTTGTTTTAGCATTAGATGGTTTCCTAAATTTATCTTACATATCAAAAAATTATTCAAGGGTTCTCGCTCCCTTTGGCATGAAATTTCCTTTGACTATATCCATGTTCTGTAAATCCGAATGATGCTCTTCTTCATCAATTAGGATTCTTTGAAAGTCTCTTCATTTTCCAAAAACTTAATAATCTACTCATCATCATCGAACACCCTTAGATTCGTAACGTTTTTAGGTACCGATGACCTGCAAATTAATTCAATAGAACACTTATTATTGGTTGGCACCAATCTAGAAGCATAAGCAACTAACAAATCAGCTACGACATTTGTAATCTAGGGATTGAATTTGTATTAAAAGCATTGAAGTGTGATATGAAATTCCATACCTTATATTGGTATCCTTTAAGATGTGGAGATAAACAATGAATGGTGTCTCTTATTTTTCTAACAACTATTGCAGAGTCACCAAAAACTTCTAAATTTTTTACATTCAACTTAATGGCTCTTTTGAGGCCTTGGACTAGAGTTTCATATTCAATAGTATTATTTGTACATTTAAATTCTCACCTACAAGAGAGAAAATGTTTATTTATTTTAGGATCAATAAGAACACAACCAACTCTCGATCCATCTTATGTTTTGGAACCATCAAAGTACAAAATCCAAAATGTATATTCTAAATCTACTTGGCTAGTAGTATCTCCTAAGTTAGTAACTAAGTTTATAATGTTACAATCAAATTCATCATCCCATGAGAATCAAAGGAGATCGGGCTGCATGCCAGATTCATGAATAACTTCCTTTGCTTGATATTTCCCCGGGTCAAGTTCTAAAAAGTAATTTCCCATAACCGAAGATGAGAAATTTACTAGTTCATTCTTCTCTTCCAAGTGAGTTAGACTTTGTTTCATATTAGGTTCTCTTAGAATGTTGATTTGATTCTCAATGTTCTAGTACAAAAAATATAGGTGAGACCAATTAGTCACAAAATAACCATTAAGTTTTCTAGACGAGTACCTACTCAATATCAAACCTTAAGCTTCAAGTATATCAACCACCATTATATCTATGAATTGGCATACCCTTGGGTCTGCAGAAAATCCAATGAGCACATATTTCATTTCCCCTATAACCTTAATAGAAGGCCTATCTAGTTGAATGATTTGTGAAGGGGATGGTATCGGTTTCCCATTGATTTTATTGCAAATGGATAGGGGCATAACATTAGACAAAGCTCTGTATTCTACCAAACAATTATGTAGATTGTGATTGAAGATGTAAAAATTCAACTGGAAAGGAAGAGTCTGGGATTTTTATTTACCACCTATACTTGCTTCGTCTATGTCAACGTATGATTCAACTTCCTTTTGCGGTACTACATAAATGTGGGTCAAATGCTTCCAATAGCTTCTTCCTCTGTTGACGAAGATGACATAATTCGAAAAGAGAAATATTTTCTTTAGTTTTCTTAATATATCCGACNATGACATAATTTGAAAAGAGAAATATCTTCTTTAGTTTTCTTAATATATCCGATAATATCACATCCCATATTATATTCCACCCTTCTTTTCCTACTACTTTATGGCTTGTTTTCCACGGTTTCTACCTATTTATTTATTATTAGGCTTGTTTCTTTTATTTTTTTAGGATTAACATTATGTTGTGGCTGAGTGGTGCCAATATTTTTCTTCACAATTTCCTTTGCTCTCTTTACTTTACGAAACCCTAAAATTTGAGCCACTACTAGCCCCTTTCTCCTTGTGGCAATGTTTACCGATGCTACTTGGACTTCCTCATCCCACTCTTCCTTGTTCAAATCCAAAGTGGGTGTCGAGTCCCATAATACCATAGTGGTTTCCTTAGTTGTTTCTTGTTGTTCATTTGATTGATCTTCTTTNGTGTCCAGTCCCATAATACCATAGTGGTTTCCTTAGTTGTTTCTTGTTGTTCATTTGATTGATCTTCTTTTGGGTCTTTTGGGGCTATTACACGGGCCTCTAATAACTCATTCATTACTATAGTCATTGAATTGATCCATTATGGGAAGCTCTTCTCAGTGTGATGTTCTTGGTGAAAAGTGTAAAAATGATCCATGCCAACTTTATTGGAATTCAAAACAAAATAATTAAGTAAAGGTGGTTGGGGATGTTTGATTTCTTTCCTTTTTGGTAGAAGGGTTTGGATGGTTTTCTTGAGGTACTATCTCCCTTATATTTCTCTAAGTCCACTATCTTGTTGGATAATTTATGTACCATTTTAACTACATTTTCTAATTTGTTTGAAGGTTCTTCTTTGGGTCTAGATAATAGAAAAGGATTCTTACTATCTGCTGGTTTTACTTCCAGTTCTAAAGTATGTTTTGCGATACTATACAAATCATCCTCTACCTTCTTGGATTCTTCATAATTTTCTACTAACATAACCTTAACTTCCCTTTTAACAAACATTGCTATGGGTGGATACAATGGTGTAGTTTAATATCCTACCAAATACTATTTCGTTGGTTTCGTCGCAACAGTAAAACTATTTAACAATGATAGTGGACTTCTAATTGAATTGTTGAACTTTTTCTTTGTTCTCCATCCTCATAGACAACAATTCCTTCATAAGTGTGGCTACAGGTTTTTGGTTGCCAAATTTACTTATGAACACCTTTCAAAACCATCCTAGTTTGTTATTGACTTAGCTTGTAGACTAAAGTACCACAAGGATGCTCTAGGATCAAAAGTATACAGGAACAATCTACATACAAAATCTTCATGTTCAACGTTTAGAATATTCAATGTGAGATAAAATATTTTTAAATGATCTTCCGTAGAAACACCGTTTTTGGGATCAAATTTTTGTAACAGTCTTTATGGGTGCTTAGGTAAATCACGTTATAGAGAATCTAGGTTGAGTGACCTTCTTTGTCTCCATGTAGGTTGGTTAACAATTCCATCCATAACTCGAGGAGAAGAATGTGGTGGGGAATGTGGAAATACTTGAGCCTTAGGGGTTTCGGGTCCCAACTGGTCAAGGCCAGTTGAGGGCCGATCTCTGTTCTCCATATTGTTCCTAATTGGTTTTTATGGTGTTAGTGGATTTTTTTATAGTTATTTATGAGGCAAACAATGCTGATCAGTCTTCCTTGCCAGTTTTCCAACCACACCGGAGCTCCAACAAGCCTGCCGACGCTTCCAAAACCAAGAACAGTTTGCTACAAAGGGTAAGAATAAAATGGATGTTTTCATTATGCAATTCATTGGGTTTAAACTAGATAGTTTCATTCTAAAATTAAGGAATATGTTCTTGTTGAATGAAGACTGTGGAGGGATAAGGGTTCTCGGAGGATCCAACCCCTAGCCCTCACTCCCAAATTCGAAGGTAAGGTTCAAACTCTTTAATTTTAGTTTTGGTTTAAAAAAAAATAACTGCAATGTAATGATAACTGACTATAAAAGATCCACATGCACGTTTCGACACTAGAGAGAGAGTAGATAGGGTCACCTCCTCCCAAACCCGTGTTTCCAAATGCCAAAGTATATCTGCACTTCGACCCTGGATCACATTTCAATTTTATTCTTTTTTTCTTCTTTCAATTTCTTTTAACTGTTGTTACCCATGGTGACCCAACCAAATCGTGGTTGCAGGTCATGCTGGGCAGAGGTCATGAAGGATTCTTTAGTAGTAGTAATGATTAAGATAAGTGGTTCTTTGGTTTACAATTGTATAGGGTTATTTATAAACCCTTCTCTGGTTGTGCCGACTCTTTATCCGTTATCTTGGCACTGTAATGTAATGTGATATTTTAATGTAAACCCTAGTAGGGTTTGGGGTTCCCTTGATGATTCTTATTCCCATACAGTTTATAACACTTGTATTTAGATTGTATAGTCACAAACCATCAACGATGGTCTTACAACCACTTTGTTATATATATTCATGTTGTGTCAAAAAAGGAAAAGATGGATTGAGACTGTGTAATATCCATTATTATTTTGCAAGCTTTGTATTCATATAAATATGATGTTTTGTATTTAAACTAACCAGCTGTCATCATGATGATCTTATTATCATGAGTAAAACTTCACATTTTTCATTTAAAATTTGTGGATACAATCTCAGAGTTGGCCCAACAATGTGTTGGTTATCCTATAGTGTTTTTTATGCTAGCGTTAAGCCCATGCAATAATTGTTTTGAAATACAGCAACCATCCTTGATGGTTTTACAATTGTGAGTAAGGTTACAATATTGTATAGCTTACACCTTTATTTAAATAATTGTTAGTTCATGAGGGATAAGGGAGGGTTTTGCGGCCTATGGTCTATGGAGGAATACCAGGTTGGAGCTCGTGGGGGCTCCACTGAGGATGGGGAGGACAAAATGGAGGCAACATTGAAGAACGAAGGGCAAAGGAGGTTTTTTATTTTTTACCTTGAAGTGAAATTGTCTCGGTTAGCATGTATTTCAGCAAGGGTTTACCTACAGAAGATGAGATTCTGGATTACACGGAGGACCCATGGCAAGGGGTAACAGTCTTCTCAACCCCAAAAATCAATGAAATCCCATCTTTGGCATCAGTTCAGGATAGGATGGAGAGACTGCAGGATGGGAGTAGAACTAGGGTTCTTGTTACACCGACATTTGTTGAGGAGGTGGAGCTCAGACACTTTGCAGCATGACCATTAAACCCTTCATTAGGAGGAGCACCGTATACTCTTTTTCCCTCTAGTATAGCTCGGCATGCCTTCGATGCAGTAATCACCCACAGAAAAATATTCCAACTGACTCCACAACCATGTCCAACGTAGTAGGACAGTGAGATCCACATGGAGATAGATTCATTTTTTGAACAACACTCCTCCGCACTAGAATTTGAAGCACAGAACCTAGGGCTGCCGAAAGGGATTTTGAACAGGCCATCACCAGACCCTAGCAAGGAAGGGGAAGCCACAAAATTAGTCTCGACAGAAGGAAGCTTGAATGGTACAATACCAAGTACCAAAAAATGGAAAAATCATTGCCTAAATCCCTCCAACAGAACTATGAACCTAGACTACATAGTCAATATATCTATGGTAGAATCCCAAGAAATGGAAGGGGTGGCCCTAGTTGGGAAAATAAGAGGTCAAAACCATTCTTAAGGGAAAATGGAAGAATGGGTCTAGAATAATTGGGAGGGATTCCAAGGTAAGGACCCCATAATCACTTCATTAGCTGTTCGAATGGTTTGAATTCTGTTTTGGCTACAAAGAGGATGTAGATTCCATCCTTGAGAAAATCTGGAATAATGGAACAAACCCCTTCCAGCTGAAAAGATGGACACCATTGTTTGACGCAGACAGAGAAAGGCTTGACACAATTCCATTCTTGGTTCGGCTACTGGGATTACCTTGGGAATTTTGGAACCTAGCCTCACTCAACGACATCGGATGGGTGCTAGGAAATTTCATTGAGATGGACCTCTCCTACTAGCAAACAAGAATAATGAAGGTAGCAAGAGTATTGGTCTCCTTGAATATTAGGACCAGTCTCCGAGATCATATAAATTTAATTTGGGAAACCAAAACAAGGAAGCATCTGTTAGATTACTAAGAGCTTCCTTTCAGATGTCACAATGTCATGAAACAAGACACCTAGCTAAAAAATTCCCTAACTATGTGCCCTTGACAACGGGTAGGAATAAATGGTCCAGACAAGGAGTAGAGGACCCAAGACAAAAAGACACTGCAATGGATCAATGCCTCATGGAGGAACAACATGCCTCAAAAGTACTAGGACAGTTGCTAAATCGGGATGAGGGCTTATCTACTGAAGACGTCGCAGGATCTTAATTAGCATGTCAGTTGGAGAAACACACTGATCGGTCAGCCTCATCGGGTATGAATCCTTCTTTGTTCAGAAAATATTTACATGTTGTATCTTTAAATGTGGACACAAAACTGATCTCTCCCTCACCAACCAGAACCTCCCTTGCCCCAACCCACTCCCCCTCTCCTTCCCGATCAACAACCTCGGTCCCTTCCTTGAAGACCCTCCACCACTCACAAGTCCAGACCCTTCTAGCTCCTCCACCTCCATTCCTTTCTGTCTCAAGTCAAGGGATGTCCCAGCTTTGATGAAACAAAAAATCCCTCCCAAAGGTCTTGGACTAAATCCCATCATCCCTTCTAAAGGAAGAGGAAGAGGAAGGCCTTCCCATCTCTCTGTGGCATGGAGAAAGGCCCTTAGGGATCATGCAAACAAAAAACAACAAACTCTCTTTGGGGCACTTAGAGCGGTGCACGCCCCAAATGTTCATAATGAAACTTCTCTCTCTCAACTGTAGGGGTCTCGAAAGTACCCAGAAAAACCTTGCCCTCAAGAGGATGCTCTCGGTCCAAACATCAGAAGTCATCCTTCTACAAGAAACCATGGGGTTAGAGATGGAAGTAGAAAATTGGATTAATAAGATTCAGAGATATAGAAACACCTCATTAGATGCACTTTTTGAAAAAGTTAACAGACTTCTTGCAAATTTTGAATCTCTTTCGCTCAAACATCTCTATAGGGAGCGAAACATGGAAGTGGATAGAATTTCAAAAGCATGAATAAAATTGGAGTGGGGAACATAGATAATCATAGAGAAAAAGGAGACCGAGGCCAATGAGTACTATCATAGGCCATTTCTGGATCTGCCACAATAGAAAGCTTTTTGTAGTTCAATTATAAACTCGGACAGTTTTGGCTCAAACGAGAGGTTACAAAACTTTTTCCTATAGTTTTCTTCCTGGAAGGAAGCTCCCAATGGGAGAAATTGTTGTAGACAGTTTTTGTCTCAGTATATGCTCTTTTCCGGCAGAAAGCTCCCCATGGGAGAAATTATTGCAGATAGTTTTTTAACTCAGCATGTTTTCTTTTGTTGATATGAACAAAAGAAGGAAATACATCATAAATGATGTGATCTCATGATGTAACTCAGTGAGAAGCGGGAACAATACACACTTTTGTATGTAGATTTTTTATTAATATAATTAGCTTTTTTTCTTTTGGAAAAAAATTTTGTTAGTTCACGATGGTTATAACATAGTCTTTTAGCAAGGCTAAGCCTCTGTAAAACACTAAGGAAACCACGATGTGGACTTGAGGCCCTGTAATTACAGTGTTGGTTTTGTATTCATTTACACGACCCATAGGGTCTGTGTGTTTTATTCCTTGTCTATGGTTGAAGCGATATCGTTCCTGGTGACTGGGATTTCAATTCTGTTAGTAGTAGCTGTGCAAGCTAACATATCGATCAGACCTAAATTTATTTTTTTCTGTTTAGTTAATTAGTATCCTATGCTTATTTTGAAGATGTTTAAACAATAGGATCTTCGATCCTTGTGTTTGTTCTCACTATGTAATTTCATTAATTATTGTGAGGGGAAAATATCCCGCGATCTCTGTAATCTTTTTTAGCATGTAAATGTTTCTTATTTAATTTGAACTTATGATTTGATGGGATTTGATTATATCATGCGTCCATGAGTTCGTTATAATTATTGTGAGATCTATTCGAGCGTTAAGTTGATAACTTCGATGGATGAGAATAGTAATGTAATTATGGTATAATTGTTAGGATACCCAAAGTGGATTAAGGGATTTTTTTTTGTTTTATTAAGCTTATTTCTATGTATGTACTTAAGATAGCAACATTTCTTTTTCATATGTAGATCTTATTCAATTCTAATACTTTAATTTGAATCTTATACTTGTTATAATATTGTTAATATTATTTAAATGAATTCTGTCTATATATACAAAATACTATAGATCTATATCATAAACAATAGATTATAATCTAATACTATTATTTCTTGTAGGAATGAGGATGAATATTATGTTAGTGGATTCCATTTGTATACATCGAATAATGCAGATCTATACTATAAACATGAATTATAGATTCAATTGACAATTTAATTTCATAGATTTAGATTAAGGAAGATTTAGGAAAAATCGATACAAACAGGAAATATACAGTTAAATGTAGAAGTACACGATACGGTATAGCAATAGATCATTTTAAATCCATTAGGTGCAGAGCTCAAATTTTGAAAAGATCATAATTCCAAACCATTCAAGCTTAGCATTAATATGGTAACTGAAAACAACTAGATTCTACTTCTTGAGATCTACGATTTAAATGCATTCTACAAAAATTTAACATAAATTATTAACGTGGCACCAACCATAGGAAAATAAAAGTGTCCTCCCAATCAACTCCTAGAGGAGTAAAATTACTTGCTCAAGAACCCCCAATCATGTTCCGTGAACCACAAGAGAAAAATCCTTCAATGCGCCACCTCTTATATTCACACATGTTAATCAACGTCCAATGCTAGACTCGTGTTGCTCATGGACATATTAATATATAGTATTTTTCTTAGGACATGGTCATTTATGAGCCTTCTTCTCTTTAGCACTCAACTAGGAGTTGTGACTTGATCTTTCCCATTTAGTGGTTTCTGCCACATGTCTTTTCCTCTTGTGGGTAAGCAAACACTCTTGAACAATTATATCCATTTTTGTGCCCCTTCAACATATTTTATTAAATAAAAATGTTTTTATTAAAAAATATTTATTCTTGACTTTTTGTCAAAATAATGAAAATAATAAAATAATAAGTAAAGTATTTTTCCAACATAATTAATAATAATTATTAATTCACAGGTATTAAAAAATAAGTTTCAGTTCATAATTGTATCATCTCTATCACATGACCCACCTATATAAAGACAATTTCAACCACATTTCATGCTTTTTCATGGATTCCTCTTGATTTTATTTTCAAGTCCTTTTTACTTTATACTTTACTAAATATTTTCCTTGCAGATTATGCAAATGGTTCAAAGTGAAGAGCACAGATTTATTTAAAACATGGCATTCATATTTTACTCCTTACATAACACATACATTTTCATATAGAACTACCTCTACAAATCCAGCAACATTTCTTATGGGTTTTCGATTTCATTGCTTTCAAGATGAAGGATTTCTTAGGGTTTTCAATGGCATTTCTTTCAAGATTAACGTTCTTTCACACACATGAAGTATATTGATGTATTGTATTATATTATTTTGTTAGCTCATGACTATCGATTAAGAAATCGAGGCAAGAATTCGTTGGCCTTCAAATGGGAGGTTCTGATCATTGGAAATATTATGAAGTTAATCTAATAGTAATGCTGGAGTTCCTATCGAGCCCTATCGATACTTTATCTAAGCCTCTCACTACAAACTTGTCCGAGACAGGTAGTTGCCACTACTAAATTGTTTGTCAGAATTATGTGGGATATGGGAGTAATGTGGATCATTAGGCAACTATATAATTTTTAAAGCAATTATTATTTTACTGAATAAAGTAAAATATCTAGAAATGGTTAGCTATTATGATATTGTTTTGAAGTTAGATAAAAATAAATTTTTCAGTAGTGGTTTTTCAGCCTGGTAGTGCAAATCAATTGAATATTAAATTTTTTATGAAACAAAGCGAAAACATAAATTTTCACCACAAATTTCAAGTGATCGATTGATGCTTTTGGACTAATAATTTTTTTAGGAAACTAAGGGAAAACATAATTTTTCACCACAAATTTCAAGTGATCGATTGCCAAGCATCAATGGACCTATTTTCATTATCTCTAGACCACATACTTCGTAAATAATATTGAGATGCCATGTAAACTTACATAAATAATATTCAGATGCCAGGTTAGCTTTAATATTGAGATTTCATGTTAACTTCCAGATACTTCATAAATAATATTGAGATGCCATGTTAACTTACATTGGATGAAACTAGGGTCAAGATGAAACAATTCTTCCTTTACGAGTATAAACCTACCAACAATGAGAAAAGATTTGAGTTTACGTAAAAAAGAAGGCACACTAAACCACACAAACCCTGAATTGAAATAAGATTATGCCTTGCTCGACTAAGCTAGCCCACTCTTTACAAAGAGAGCCCCCATCTTACAGATGAATGTGGCTTTAGCAAATGACTTCGGAGGTCAAGTGAAATTCTTCCACACTCTCTCTGGAAAAAGTACCACTCTCCAGGTCGATCGAGCAGCTAGTCATAAATGTTTTATGTCCCGGACCTGTCGTTGAAGGGATATATTACATATATAATTAAAATACCTCATTCTCAAAGGTAAGGCTATCATGATAAAATTTGGTAAAATATGTTGTCTTAGTGGTACATGGGACTAGCAGACCATATCCATCATCTTAGTTTGAGCATTCATCCATCGCTGCAATAGTCAAGAAGTTATTCAATCTCAAGTCCGATTTATTGACCAAGAGACATGCGTGGGCTAGGACGTTTGAAGGCATTGTGCAGAGGCACAAAACCCCAAGAATAGGTTTCCCAGGTACTCCTCGAGTTATGTATATCCAATTCTATGTCGCCCTTCGTTTCTTAGTGGAGGCGTGCCTTCACTAAACCCTGTTGTTGCATTTAAGAGTCTCGGTTCCTTCTCTATGGATTCACATATGCTTCCATAATAGCCTAGGAGATATCATTCATGCAGTTCAGTTAATTTGTTTACCCTATGCATTATACTTTTCTTTGTTTTCTCATCACTGAGCAGGAAGGTATTTCCCAGCCATCTAAAGAAGTGTAGATGTGAAATACCCTAGACATTTTCCAAACAGAAAGTCGTCATATTATAAATTAGTATATGTCCAAAAGTGGATGACCTGCTTCGAAATACAAATGGCCAAGTGAAACCTGAAAATGAGAAAATTTGACACTTCTCCTTAATGCATGACATTGGGAACCTCAAACTTGAACATCAAAAAATATGATGACAACATTTCCTCCTATGGCCTCGGTATTGGATTAAAATTAAAGTTTATAAATGTGTTGGAAAAACATTTGGGCAAATTAACTTCTAGAATGTGCATAGATGCTTCATTGTCCCATTTTTTAATTCTTTCTTGATGC
>LPNX010094591.1:15541-47689 GCA_001517045.1 Pseudotsuga menziesii
TTTTTAAAATTATTGTTTTGAAAAGTTAATATACAATTTGAAGGACTTTACATAATCAAAATAATTTAACAATAAAAATAAAATATTATATTTTATAATTATATATTGGGAACCACCATGTTTGTTTTTCCTAAGTCTAATTCTAGCCATTTAAAACAACATGTTTACATTAATAGAAGTAAAGAAGCACAATTCCTCTCAAAATATTTTGAATTCAAATATTGCGAGTGCATTATTAATAATGCATGCTCTCCATAAAGAATCCCTCAAAACATCCTAATGGTTTCCATATTCACACTTAAATACTAGTGGGCTTAGCGGTTAAGAGCATGTGTTTCCTCCTAGGAGGTCACATGTTAAAATCTAGAGGGGGGTAGGGTATGTACACCTCTGTATACTTTGGCAATTAAATAATTGTGCAGAGGTGGGTCTCATACACCAAATTGCCAAATTGGTGTCTCGCTTGGCGGTGACCTTAAAAATATATTATTATTATTATTATTATTACTAAAGATCCCCTAAAGTGGTGATATAATGGCACCCATATCGCCACTCAATGATCAAATCCCATAATAAAGTTATTTGGGGTGACTTAAGGCCTTGTCCATGAACCTACCCTATTCTCCTTCTAGAACTAGATCTCCATCCAATTAAGAGCATTGGTATGACTAGGTAAATAATGTACAAGTACAAGGAAAATAACATGGGAGACTGGAGACTTCGTGAAATTGCTTCAAAATCTAGTCACTTGATCAACTTCAAATCAAGGGAGGATGGTATAAAGACACCATGGCTTGGTTAAACTATTGGGGGATTGGCACAAATGTCACTTTGCAAGATATCAATAACAATAAAATTATTATCAAATACTCCAAACGAGCACAGCGGCGCTTCTGCACTAGGGTTCATATTTTGCTGAGGGCTTCGGCGTCATGCCGCCCCTCCAGCTACTCTCGCGGCCTCCAGATCGAGCCCTTCTCAGCACAGAGATTGCCATGGAGGCCAAGGTAGCTTGCGGATCTGGCGCCTCTTCTGCGCGGGCTTCTCTAGATCTCCCTCTGCTGGTTGTTGCAGCTTCCATGAACTCCATGGCTATCCTGATCAGTGCCGGTCCTCCTCCTCCAGATCCAGTTTCCTCCCTTGGAAACCTTCCTCTCAAGGACGTGGCCCCTCAATGGAGGGTCAGCCCTTCTTTCAAAGAAGTGGCCTCTCGATGGGGGGAGCCCTCTGTTCAGCCCGCTGCGATTCCGGAAGCCTTAGCAATCTCCATCCAGATGCCGAAAGAAGCCCTGGAGTTTTCTTCTGAGTTAAGCAAGACTTCCTTGGTTTGCAGATTCAATGGCTTCTGGCCTAGCCTGGAAGACCTCCGATCCTGGATCTCTTCTGCTTGGTTCCCTCTGATTGATTGTGAGGTTGTTGCTTGCCCTTGTGCTAAGGTTTTTTTCGTGGCTATTTTTGATTTCGACGAAGATAGATTCAAGGTTTCTAGCTTCGGGCCGTGGTTCTGGGGCAGAGCAGGGCTGTCCATGAAGCCATGGACCCCTGACTTTGACCCATCCATGGCCTCCATCTCCTCCGCTCTAGTCTGGGTGAGACTCCCATCTCTTCCCCTGCATTTCTGGGAGGAAAAATCTCTTGAATCTATTGGAAACGGTCTCGGGAAATTTCTTTGCAACAGTCTAGATGAGAGTATAGACTGAACCACATTTGCAAGGATCTGTGTAGAAATGGACTTCAAAAATGGATTCCCAGTAGAAATCAATCTCCTAGGAAAGGGCTACTCTTGGACCCAGAAGATCGACTACGAGAATCTCTGCTTCAGATGCAGGGTCTGCTTTGAAACAAGGCATATAGCCCGCAATTGCGAGAAATCATCTGGAAAAAGATGATTGCCACGAAGCCAAAGGCCCACTTGGTGGAAAGAAGCACCTTCGGAGAAGCAAGCTGAAGGGAAGACCCCGGCATTAGTCCCAGAAGAGGAAGCCGAATCCGCTCCCAAAGAACTTACTCACGGGACAGACCCAGTAGAAATACCTTCACCCACGTCGCCAAATCCAACCCAATGAGTCTCAAACTGGGCTGATATTGCCGATGTCGAAGAAACACAAGGTCAGACGGAAAACCATGATCAAGGCCAAAGCAGTGAATGGCAGACCGTATCAAAAAAAATATATATATATCCAACATCGGACAGATGTAATGACGCGAAGCCGATCAGGCTCGTTGAAATAGCTACCTTCAAGTAGCATTTAAGTTTGTTGCAAGTTTGCACGATTATTGAATTACTGAGTGACAGAAGCTCTCTTTTGATGTAATGAACCCAGTGGATTGCCATTGTTTTTAATACAAATTCTTCCAATTGTTATGGTAAAAAAAAACAATAAAATTATTATCACATCTACGTTTAAAGATAAAATGTGCAGTGAAAAAGAATTAAAGATTAAAAGAAAATTAAGATATTATAAAGATGTTATTAACCCTAATATGGAAGATAAATAATATCTATGTGTCAACTAGTTCGAAAAAAAAAATGTAGTTAAGATAAGAACATAATCTCATGAGATTCATTGTGAAATAGGACACTCGACAATTCCTAAAACACCATGGGTGGAAAGGACTTTCCATCTCTATGAAACTACGAGTGTTGAGGATGAAATTCACTTTCTCTTAAAATGCCATGAATACACCCACATTAGATCATAATTTCAAAATATTTTCTATAATAAAAACCTCTGCAACCTTTTAAAATTTCATAACTATGGCGACCTAGGAACACTTCTTTCTAATATTTTTGAGCACCAATTTTTATTTTACAGTAATCTAGGTAATCGTCAAGGTCCAATAGACAATAGTTGTACTTAGTGAATGTTACCTACCACCACCATCATCATCAATACCCATCATTTTTCTCTAATTATCATCAAGGTTATAACACCCATACTTGGTGCTCAAAACATCTAAATGGTGCTTTTATCCCCATTAAGAAGTTAAATATATTTTGCAAAGATGGATTGGATTGTGGTTTGAGGTCTTTTCCATGGCTCTTAGTCCCCAAAAGTTTCATTCCTGGTCTCATGATTGACTTTATTGGCAATGGTTAAGGTCTTAAGACTCATCATGAATATCGAAAACCTTTAAATGGCACCAATATCTCGATTCATAATGAAAGATCCCCTAGAATAGTATCTCAATGTTTGATTCATGGCCCTTAGGACATAGAATCTTACTTGAGAGACTAATGACCAAGTGTCATCCCTTTATGATGATAATGACCCTTAGACTAACCTTGGGTGCTCAAAACCTCTTAATGGCACCTATATATTTAATTAGAGACCAAATATATATAAATAGGTACTGTGGTGGTTTAATGTAGGAAAAATGGTAAGGATACATGTTAATTATATTATTGTGTAGAAACCTTGACAAATATTACTAATTCTTAGAATGTTAATTCAATTTTTTAAATATCTTGTACAATTTTTATAAAAATTTTGGCATATCATAGAGAGTATTACCTATGTCATATAGATTTTTTGGAATAATTTGTTGGAAATTGGGGAGTAGTTTTTTAGAAAAAAAAGCATGGAAAACTATCCCATTGATGAAATTTAACCCTTAAAATTTTTCCCAGTTTGATGCTTTCTCTGGCATCATTAAACCATTAAACCTACATTAATCCACTACTACTATATTTCCTCCCTCAACCATCATCAAAGCCCTTGTGACATATCCCTTATGACCAAAAACTCCTCATGGCACTTGTATACTCACTTCAACACCAACAATCTTAAAAATCTTAAAAACCTTTCATGGTGATCAAAATCTCTTGGTGGGATAGAAATCCCCAATATGATGCCAAAGATATACTATAGTTCATGTATGGTAGCTTGAGACACTATTAAAACACTTCATTCATCAAAGTTTATTTAGGGCATAAAAAGTGAGTTTCCTCCATTTACTACAGAAAATCCCTATGAACCACGATTGACACTCAAAACCTATTAATGACACTCTTATTGTCACTTAGAGTCCAAATATCCCCTAGAGATTTTATGTTTCATGGTTTTATCTCTTGTTCATAGATCTTGATCCCTAAATCCCTCATTTAGGTCCTAAATTCCCATTTTATGAAAAAGATCCACTACATAGATATTTTATGTTATGTCCCTATTCAAATAATCGCATAGCATGACAATTCCATCAACCCTACTAGTTCCGTAGGATGGATGGATACATTTGGAATTTTAATAAGGGAGCTAATAAACGATGTTTAGAAATTAGAATGGAATGAATATTTAATAATGGAGATAATTAATTAAATACAAGAGAAAATTGAAGTGTAAATGGTGCATGAAGACACATGGAGATTATTGGACCCACACAAGCTACAATTTATGTGCCACATGGCATCCTCCTCTTGCAATTTCGAATCCATGGGAAGCCTAATGTTCTCGGATGAGTTAGAAGGATAATACACTTGGCCATATGCATCATAGGTATAATTTGGAATGAAATGTAACTTACATGGAAATAGAAGAGGTTTAGTGCAAGAAGATGAGGGACCTTTTAGATGCAAGCCTAGTTTTCAAAAACATGATCATGTTACATAAAAATAAAACACGTTTATGCTATATAGCACTTTTTATGGTTCAAACTGAGCCTGACATGTCATGAGACATGTAGGATAGAAAAACATATCGTGTATGCGTTATATAACTACAAAACGCATACGTGATTTGTAAAATTAAAATTAATTTATATACACAGTCCCGAAACTCGTGACACATTATACCCATCAGGAACAAAAATATCAGTTTAAACGAGAGTGAATTGGGTTTCGTGGAATATTGGAGGAGCTCGAATTAGTTGGAGGGGAGACAAATCCACCGTTCAATTGTCATCTAATCAGGTAATTCATTCACCCATAGCATTTTTTTTGTCAATTCTAACACTAAAATACGGTCTTTTAATAGTTTAAAACAACAAAATTTTGCATTATTTAGCAAATTGAAAATAGCCGAGTCACTAATTAAATTCACATCTCCATCAACCAAGATGAGTGAATAATTACAAGGAATTCCTTTTCAAGAACTCAAGAACTCCTAATGCAACCAAAAATAAAAAGTATAGAACTCCTTCCTTTATACAATGTATCCATCCACATGAAACCCAAATTTCCAACCCTCAAAGGCCATTTCCCCATGATACTAATTAAATGAGTTTCCTTAGAAATGGCCATAACAAGATGAAATGCATGCACAAGTGTGAATAGAAAAAACACACAAAAAATTAGTAACTTGGTTTCTCAAAACTTCATCACAATCATTTTTCCATGAACATAATCAAAATTTCATCACAAGTGTATGTTGTTATACATTTCCTCTTAGTTAAGAATCATTAAATAATGCCAAAACACATTAACAAAGTCCCTCTCGGGCTTTCCCTTTTAAACATAAAACAATGTATTATATATAAATCAACAATATATATATAAACACAGAGTTAAAACTAGTAACTATGACTAGTTTTATTCCTTCCTCCAGTTTTAGAAGCCACAGCCATTTTTCCACTAAAATATTTGCACTTCTTGGTTATAGCACCCACCTCATTTGTGTTTTAATTATACTTTCCTCAACACTTTTCTCTTGTTCTGCGCATATGACTTACCCTCCGTGCCCCTGGCCTTATCGTAATGACAAAAAAAGTTGAAATATATGAACCTTCTCACTGTGATATCGAATTACAAGTCAACACATCCTAACACCACCATACAACCTCAGTATTCATCGCACCATCGAAGAGTTCATAATCATCATGCAGTTTTGACCCTAGCTCTATTGAGCTACCAAAAAGCTAATTAATTAAAGGTCATCACCTAAAATAAATAGAACTTGAATTTTGCTTCTTTTATCCTATAAACATAATAAATCATATTAGAAACATGTGATACCCTAGGTCTCCCTAATATCCCTTGACCTAGCAAAGTCATAAATGAATTTACTCAAATAGTCTATTCCCCTACATCACTAGGTTTATCAACCGTTTTTTAAAATAGAAAAAATAATGGGTAATATATTTCTACATGTCAAGTCTCTAAGGTCATCTACGACCAGTTGTATTCTAATCCACAAATTCTCCATTTTTCAATTTCACTTTTGGTTGGTTTCCATGTTTATACAACAATAGAAATGGTGAACACCCATGAACTACCTAGAGTGTGTCGTGAGAGTGTTCCCAACCATGATCGAGTCAATTATATTTAGAGGATTGGTGGCAGCCCTATATCACCCCTTTTCTTGGCTCACATGTCCTAATAGTCCCGTTCCCCTTTATTTTACAAATCCAAGGGACGTAAAGGCCAAAACATGTCAAAATAGCACTCCTAAATTCAAAGAAGTTTAAACCCAAGTGTGCATGGAAAATTCACCAATGAGGGTTAAGAAGTGCCTTAACTTCTAGAAATAAGTTGAACAAAACTTACTATTTAATTGTTAAATGTTTAATTTTAAGTTTTAAATGTATGTAACTGAATGCCATTAAATTTCTTACTTGATTTTGATTTAATTTACATTTTCAATTTTGAAGAGACGTCATTATATACCATGTATATGTTTCTAATGATTTTCTTATTGATGTTTTTATTGTAGTTGCGGCTATGGACACAAACGCTAAAATACTGATTGAGCTTTCCCACTTGAGAGGACTTAGTACGGCTTTTAGTGGTGGTGACAGGATTCGTTGTTCACTTGCATCCACTTTGGATGCAATTTTTGAGACTATTTCATTGTCAAGCAACATACTATATGATATACATCATATACATAAAGAAAAGACAAGAGTACACTGATGGGTTAGACTACAATGCAATCAAAAAGTTGAAAATAACCAAAGAGCATGTGTTTTCATTGTTTAGGGATCCTCGCATGGGGGAAATCCCAAATGAAAATAGGCCTCATATATCTATTGAGTGGTGTACATTTCATCCATTTGTTGATAACTAGATGGATAGATGGTATATGGTTTTTGATATGCCACCACATAACAATAGGTACATCTCCCTGTATTTCCTTCGAAAGATGTATGCAAAGTTCGTGTTGTGTAAACATGTAAACTATTTTCATATCTTGTAGTTTTAGGGGAACAGTGGGGGGATGCCCCAAAACCAACCCAATGCTAGGATTTGAGACCTTAATCACCCTATCCCTGCACCTCGCAGGCAGTTTCCTATGCCAGATGTCCCACATGTATATCATGTTATTCCACAGACACGTGATGCGTATTTGAGTTTGGCATGGGCAATTGTTCGTTATAGCACTATGGTTTAGCATATGGGTGAGGAAGGACCATATTTCCCTAGTGGGGTACATACACTAGGTTGTCATGGTGTAGGACCATCTTCTAGTGTAGTACCACCTACTAGTGCAGTACCCCCCACTAGTGCAGCACCATCTACTAGTGCAGCACTATCAGCACATCCCCAACCTACTTTTGAGCCTCAAGAGTGCAAATCATGATGTCATCCCTACTATGCTATTTCCTCAGATGTTCTCTTCAGTGGGTTTTTGAGTGATGTATGTATATGGTTAATTTTGATAAATTCTTCATTAATTTTCCTCTTTGTACACATATGTATAGTTTGAGCTAATATAGTAATTTTGTGAACTTGCAGTTGATGCTTTATGCCAACATCAATGCCCCAGAGTTTCATGTTCCACACTCTACATAGGAGCATGAAATTCCATCCATTGATACCTTGGTTGGTGGAGAGATTCATATATCACTCATTGTCGTATCTCACACCGAGGTAAACATTTTAAAATTTCAGTTTTTTAATATCTATTAATTTGTTAATTTCCACATACTGTACATGTTAGTTCATTAATGCTATCTACGGTCTAATATTTACAATTATTAAACTTGCAGATGCCAGATCCTTCACGGGGGAAAGTAGTGATGGAGGTAGTATCCATGGTCATATCTACCAAGGAAACATCTGGGCTCTAGGTAAACAATTAAAAATGTCATTTTTTAAATACATGTATGTTCGTTGAATCATGCATGTCTAACGACATGAACACTTGTTGACTATAGGCACCAACCAAAAGACCTATACCATTTCTTGGAGTTGCTCCTCATAGGCCATACGTGAACAAGGGTCATGTTTATATGAGGCGATATACTCCTAGCAGGACTCCAGTTGTCCACGACCATGGAGCTACTGATACCATGGTAATGTATATCCTTCGATGATATTTCTTGGTTAACTTGAAATGCAGTGCATAAAATGTTTTGTTAATGTTTGATTTGCATGTTTACTATATTAGGAGCCAGATTTTACTATTGAAAACCTCACAGGGATGGTTGAAGCAGTAGTGCTGCATCTGCAATGGCAACAAGTCACACCGAGGTACAATTATTTCAACATGATCGTTACATAGTTTATTACTGTTAGCGTATGTTTATTCATGCATGTCTAACTATTTCAACATTTGGTGATTGTAGCCAACAGTAGTAGAAGTTATTGATGCAGCAGTCAATGTGGCATCTCCAATAACAACAAGCCACATAGAGGTACAACTATTTGAACATGATCTAGACATAGTATGTTATTGTTATCTATTGTTTATTCATGCACATGTCTAACTATTTCAACATTTGGTGATTGTAGCCACCACCACCAGTAGTAGTTCCTTCACCCTCTAGTTTGACCATGGATGTGACCATCCTTGAAGTTCAACTAAAAGCTCCATCTGCTACACAAGGAACACAATCCCATGGGTGCGGTGGATGGCTTTTGCAGACCGGGTGGAGGGTGAGACTTGACTGCAATGGGTTGCACCGGGGTTAAAACAACCTGGGGCATTGCTGGTTGAGCCAGTGCATCAAGATGCCACACCAAAATTCCCGATGTAAATTTGGGTAGGTTTAAGGTGGCCACTACCGGCTTGCTCATGACACCAGGCAGGGGGAAGAGGAAGGGAATCATATGGACTAGAGATGAGCCCAGATAACTCCCTGACGGTTGCAGTTGTGGTTGCACGAAACGCTGTTGCTGCGGGTGATGTTGCGACTGTTGTTGGTGTTGTGGCTACGGATGATGTTGTGATTGTTGTTGGGGTTGGGGATACGATTGTTGTTTGGGTGCAGCGATGCTTGATGAGACCATGCACAAGTCCACAGTTTCATTTTTTGTTGGTGGTGGTGACACTAATGGGAAAGGAGCTGTCATGGAGGTATCGACAAACAACCCAGGGCCCACATTCAACAATGGGGAGGCTAGTGTGTTTTCAACCATAGTGTTGGTTGTAGGGACGACATTAGTGTGTGTGGTCACCCCTTGTGGCTCAATGGTCATGATGGTAGGGATAATGTTGGCAGGTGCCGCTAACCCTTGCGGATCATGGTAGGTGAGCAGATCAACTATCACAATCTTCCCTTCGTGGGGGAACATCATGAGACGGAAGACAATTGATGTGACAAATCGCATGGCATACATGTAACTTCTCCCAAGGAGAAGGTTGTAGTCTAGTTGAGCATTGATGACCTCTATGTCTATCAGCACTACCTTCTCGGATAATGTAATGGGGACATGGGGGAGGATTCCTTGGGATTTAGTGGGATTTACATAATAAGTCCGCAGAGTTGTGGTGGATGGTTGCAGAATTGGTGATCCAAGTTTTTTCCAAACCAGGGTGGACATAATGCACATCAATGCCCCCTCATACACTATGCACCAGTGCACAACCAGGTTTCGGATAGACACTAGAATTTGGAAGGAAATGGTGGATGGCATGCATGGTTCTCCATTCTCCATGTTGAATGTGACCAACTTGGAGTTAGAGGGGTTTACTGCCCCAAGGGCGACTAGTAATGCTTTCCATTGCGTTGGGCACATTTTGAGTACCTTTAGAGCAGACATGGCCGTTGGTGTTTGGGAAAAATCATCCATAATGCTATATCTGACTGCAACTCTAGTTGTGGCGTTATTGGAAATCCTGCATATGGGGGCGCATGAGAATCAAGGTAACTAAAGAGGTAGGTTGACTATTTTGGACGTTGAGGCCACTGATTTGTCAGCAAGTTCGGTGTTGGTATCGTACTTATTCTGTCGATTTTGCAAGTTGACCTCTTTAGTCGTCATGGCTAGCAGGTGGTGAACACCTGTTTCAGTCGTGGGAGGTGCCCCCAAAGCGTTGGTATTAGCCTGGGGAGGGGGAATGGTTGCCACCAATCCTTGGACTGGTAGTGGGTTTTGAAGCACCATGGGGGGTGGTCCTTGTGGTGCTAGGTTGGGTTGGGCTTGATTTGTAGCGTTGGCGGCTGGTTGGGCCTCATTTTGAATGGCCTACTTTGCACGAGCCATGAGGGGACACTCGAATGTGTAGTGCCCATAAACATCACAGAGTATGCATGGTTGGTTCATGTGCAATGCAGCGTTGCATCTTGGTGCATTTTGTCGTAGGGGGTTTTGGGCTGGTCGGTTTGCTGCAGCATTGTTGGGAGGGTTTGGTTGTTTAATGCCTCCCTGTCGTTGGTTATTACCTTGGTTGTGGGGCCAGTTATTCCTGGCTTTCCCTTGTTGATTGTTGGGGGTAGGCTGGTTGGGGTGGTTTTGTTGTGCAAACACTTGTCCCAATGGAGTGGGTGGAGCGGGGGTGAGGGTTTGAACTGGTTGCAATGGAAGTGCATAGTAGATTTGTGGGGGTGGTGGTGCCACAAATGTGGGCATTTTCCCCACATACTGTTGTGTTGGCCAAACCATGGCTTGAGCTTGCTGCAGTGGCACAGGCTGTGCATAGGAAGTTGTTGCTTCGGACTGGGACATCATTCTTGCATAGTTCGGGGCTTGGTTTTGGTAAGCAACATTAGCAGTGTTGCTTGGTTGTGGTGTAACTAAAGGTGGTGTTGATCGAGGCTGTGGCTGTTGGGAGATCGATCCTATGATGTCGTCCGCAACGTGGGATGCCCCTGGTGCATCACAATATGAGGTACTCAGACAGGGGGCATCTAGAATGATGGTGTATAGATATCCAAACTAAGCATAGATCAAGTCAAACTATTGAGCTTTTAGTATGGCCTCTTCTTTGATTGGGGAAGTTCGGATGTGATGTCCTTTGCTATGGGTGGGAGCAAGGTATTAAGGAATCAATCCAAGAAGATCCTGTCATCAAGTTGGATTTTTCATAGGCTACAGCATCGCCGCCACTCATGGATATGGTCAGTTATATGAGTGGCAGTGTTTTGATGGCAGGATAGTAGGATCTCCACCCCCTCATCATATCTGATGGGGAGTTGGAAATATTGTAGGAACATGAAGGCTAGGGAGTTGAAGTCTGGGTATTTGGCCTGTGGTAGCTCAATGTACCATTTGTCCGCAGCACCTATAAGGGTGCATTGGAATAGCCTCAGCCTGATGGAATAGCCTCAATTATTGATTATTTTAATTAATAAATTGATGAATAATGGAGCAAATCCAGAATCATAGATCAGTGGATTCTTAGTCGATTTGATTGAAATTAGTTAGATCTTAACTAGATTAATTGGATCTGACAAATGCTTAACTAAAGGAGGTGATCAAATCATATTCAGAGTTGATATTCAGCATCCTTTATGGGGAATTTCACCCTCCCTCTCTCCTCCACATGTTTTGGCTCATCTGGATGAGTTTTGGTGGATGCTTCAGTCAACAGGTTGAGGTGTTAGTCAGATCAGCTCTCCGATTGACAATTGCACTCAGTGAGACTCGGATCTGGCTCAGTTAGACATAGATCAGGCATTGATGGACTCTCCTTCAGCTACAATAGTCTATCTCCTTGGTATTTGCAACCCCTTGGGCTGGATCTCCTTTTTTTGTATAAATAAAGCTCAGGCTGCCTCTTCCAAGCTAGTTAGAGTTGGATTGAAGGGCTTGCTATTGTAATACTATTGTAATCTTTTGATTGTTGAAATAAAGAAGCTTTGGAGGTCAAATTGTGTAATGCTCTCATATGTGTGGATTAAGCATTGTCTTACGGCTATTGATGTTGTTGGCTTTTCTCTCAATTTCTGCATCTGAACCGTGTCTAGCTTGAACGATTCAGCTGAATCAATAGGAGTATAGTTGGGCAAGTAAGGTTACTTGTTTTCCTTATATCTCATAGCATATATGTTAGAAGATATATATTATACATGTTTAATAAGTTTATTTGCATGTAATTCTTGTCTCTTTTTCATATATATATCCAAATCTCATGAGGTTTCGTGCAGGATTGTGTGTTTAGATTTCAGGTAGCAAGGATTGGACGAGCTGTGGATCTAGTTTGACTCCACTGTACATCCAAATATTTGTGAATACATTTCCCCTCTGTATTCCACTAACAAGTTTCCATTGTAGATCTGCTTCAGCAACAAGCACTTCTCTTCTCCTTTTCCTCCTTCAAAATCGATTTTCTTACCTGGTTACTGTGTTCGAACGCTTTGTTATCATTTGGATCTGTTATATCAAAGTAAAATTTACATAGATATGCTATTTCAAATCTCATAGTCTATATCTTAATTCTGAAAAGTATCATTAAGCCTTCTAGATCTAGCATAAGGAAATCATCCATTTTGCATGGCAAGTTAAAGAAAATCAGTAGGTTGCATGCTCTAGATTTTCTTTTCTGTTTTAAAAATATTAAATCTAGAAATCAGTGCATATTTCATTGGCTGCACAAACAACAAGCCAAGATCCCAAGGAAGGCTTTCTTTCCTTGGTTCCTTTTTCACCTGTTTAGCTAGTTTTAACTTAATCGTTTTTGAGTTAAGGTAGGCTAATCCAAAGGTACTCTTAAAGTGATTTTGGGAATATGTTATTATAACATGCTTGATGTTTTTTATTAGGTGCAACAGAAAATAAAATAAGTTGTTGCTCAAAAGTGGCCTCAGGAGTGTTCAAATCCCCCCAGGGGTCTCCCCTTTCACTAAAATTTAAAAATTTTGCAAAGTTGTAGGATCTTGGCTTCACCCCATATAAGGACCAATAGGTTTCTGATATTTTAGTTTACTGATTTTGTAACCAATAATAATAAAGAAAATATTTTTTGAGTAGGCTCTTTCGAACCCGCTCCCCATCCCCCCTGGGGGGATTTGCGTCCATGTCTTTTTTTTTTTTCGTTCTTTTTTTTGCAATCTAGCGTAGTTATAATCTGTGGGGTAGTATACTTTGATTTATTATCAATTCCATATTCCATATCTAAGGTTTCAAAGTAATTTAATACTTACCCCACGACTTCCCAATTGACTCGAAAGGGGAAAGAGATGTGTGGTAGGACTAATTAGAGAACCAGCATTATGTATCTTGGTTTTCTTTTCATCAACTGTTTCTTCAACTTTAATAAAATTAACCCCTCCTTGATTCCCCGATTGAGATCCATTTGGATCAAAAGAGGTTCCTGGAGGGTTTTGTTTTTAACAAGAACATCCATCTCAAAATTTACTAAAATTGACAAGACTCCGGTGTGTATGCTCTACACTTGGTTGTGGTTCGTTCGATCAGTCAAGCTGTATCAAAATCACTTGAGTGACTAGTATAATTAGGATTCACTCTCCCAAATTGACAAACCATCAGGTGAAAATCCAACACCTAGATCAAACCATTACGGTGGAAAAATACCCAAAGGAAGAGGGAACTCCTGAAAAGTGACCTTGGGGCACCGATCTCTGTCACACGCTAATGGGTGCATTATGAACAATAGCCCAAGAGACTCCATTCAGCCCACATATTCCTTGCGGGTAGCCGTGAAGGTTTAGTTTTGGACATACTCCAAGTACTCTCGGGTATATCTAGAGTCCACCCCTTCTCCTAATTTTAATCAACTCATACTTTACATTAACTTAAAATGTACCAAGAGGCAATTGCAAAATGTTCACTCCAAGCACACGCAAGTACATTGATTTTCTTTTGACTCCATTTTAAGGCACTAGTTATTTTCTTGATATATATATATATATATATATATATATATATATTGTGTCTCAGCATTATGCTTTCATGCGCTCATTTTGTATATTGTCATCTATGGTTGTTTATGGTTAAAATTCAAACTCCTAAGTAATTCATTCAGTTTAACATCACCATACTAAGTAATTATCCTTAGTAACTTAATAGGGTCTACCCCCCTTGGCTTCGTTAGGAGTTGAGCCTAAACAGAGGAGTCAAGAACAAGGTGACAGTCTTGACTCGAGACTTGCCCCCAAGGACACATCGAGTGGCTTGAAAATTTCTGCCATGTGACCCAGGTGTGTGAAAAGGCGGCAACACATCATTAATCAAGGATTAAAAGAACACGATGATGATTAAAAGAACATGATAAATATAACAATGTTGATTAAAGTCACATATCACCTATCGACGAATCATCACTAGCGGTTTGCAGTGAGAGCGTACGTTGATCCATCGATACTCATTGTGGCTTTTTTACATCCATAAGAGCTACCAAACAAGCATTCCCATGGCTTTATAACATCCTTTGAGTGCTAAGATAAATCAATCTTCAATATCTCTATGAATGTTGCAAATTTTCCCTTGAAGTTGAAAAGATCGAAGGATGGGAGGAATTATTATTTTCTTGGATGCACAGCCCATGGCTTCGTTCACCACCCTATTTTCTTGGATGTCAAGCCCATGGATTCGTTCACCATTAAAAAGAGGAATTATTTGTGTCCATCATAGTGTTGTCTAAATGGTATTATAATGGGATAAGGATTCCATTACTCTTTTTTACTCGCGTACCAAATTAGTTAAGAAAAAACACATATGCTTTAGCTTATTGATATCGCATGTGCGCTATATCACATATGCGATATGAATAAGCTATAACACATATGCGTTATTTTAAAATTAAAAAAATCAGCAGGAATAAGGTTTGGCATTATGTTCGGAAATAGCTTTGGACTACCGAACCTATTGGCTAGGAAAAGTACACTAGGGCTATTGCTTGTCTTTTAGAACTCTATAAATATGCTCAGTTTAGATGGCGTGTTTTGCTATGATAGACACAATATTTTTTTATGAAAATCTAGAATATTGTAGAGTACGATTTTACGATTCTGAATATGTAATCTTTCCCTTCAAAGCTATGTTTTATTCATTTATAATTATTTTTCTAAATGACACACGTCAGTTTTAAAAAATAGATACATCGATTATTTTTTATATAACTTTTGATTTCCATCACCATTTCCCAAGAAAAATATATAGTGTACTAGACAAGATCAAGCTCTACGATTTTATATTTAGGAATCAAGGATTTCATTAATTTTTTCCCCTAAAGTGTTGCACCCGCACATAACGTTTTAATTTCAAGCTTTTGTTGCTTCAATAATTAATAATAATAAAATAATTCATGAAAAATTTTGAATAAATAATGTTGCACTAGGACCATATGTCATTTATATGTTTGCAATATTTTAACCCAAATTGACATCATTTACCTCATATATTGTTGCACCAGCACAAACATATGTGTTAAGATGTGTTGAAAATTTGAAAACCCAATTTCACAGAAACTAATTTTATAATCATTTACACACATTTTGTCCACATAAATGCTATATATTATGAAATCTGATTCAATTACCTATCTTTTGTATTTTTACTTCATCTTCAAATACATTAGGGAAGTACCCCTAATTGTCACCTAAAGTTAGAGTTTCCCATTTTTTCCAGTATTATGTGGCATCTAAAGTGTCTTTAAAGGAGTCCATGATTGTGCATCAGCCCAATAGTCTGTTAAGAAATGATAGTGGTCAGTTAAGCAGTGACAGTGTCCATCTAAATAGTGGAAACACCAACAATAATAGTGGATTAGTGGATTAGTGGATTAATTGACTTTCCTTATATATTTATCACACTCTCGGATGAGAAAAAAGGGAATCTATATCTCTTATTAAAGAGTTTTAATCTTCTCTCCCAAGAGTTTTACCTCAGAGTTTGTGGATGATATATATCTAAATTTCTCACCTAAGAAAATAAAAAACTGTCTTTGGAGAAAATATTAAATCCGCTTCAACTCTCACCCCAGAAAATAATTAACTCCACTAAAACTCTTAGATGGGAAAATTTTAAACTCTCATCTCGGAATATTTGTTGACTATTTTTCTCAGGTGAGATACTAGATTTTGCAATCCAAGTGCAACCTTTCTAAAAAATGAGTTAAGGAACTTCTCAAAACCACCCAATGATGAAGGTCTATATCCAAAAGCGCCAACTCCCAACGTGACAACAACCTTCACTCATCAATTTTCTGATGAATATGATAAGGGTAAGCCTTTGAAGACCCTAGGGGTCGTGGATGCAATGAAGGGTGATAGAAAGGTGACCACTGTTCATCAATCTAGTGAGATAGCTCACTAAAATTCCCTAGAACCTCCATTGTGGCTTAAACGTGTGGAATCAAGCCTCAACAAGGAACGAAAAAAATATCCTCAACCCTCCTCTTCGACTAGGTCTGCATCTTAACTCTCTTTTTTCTTGTTTTAAAATGTTCATATATTTTGTCTTAGTAATTGTCCTTTTTATTTGTGTCTTTCGACAACATGTGAATGGTTGGCTATGTTGTCAATCTTTGATTTTCTCAAAACCAAGCTACTTAATTTTTTTGAAAATATATTTGTATGAGTTTCTTAGAGGGAAATTTTTGCGTTTCATTATGTTATTGTAATCATGATGGAGGCCACTCTCAGAACTTTCTCTTAAGCAATGGTTATTTTGTAAGCCAGTTAGAGGATATTTTAGAACTCTTCTTTTTGAGGTAGTCATAGATAGGTTATTACATGTATTTAAGATACCTTTTGAATTTTGGGGTGAGCAGTTTCTCTATTATGAAACACCGAAACTTGATCAATGTATGTATTTGTAAATATATAATTATCTAATATAAGAACTTACTTACATAAAATAAATAAATAAAGATACAAAGTTCATAAATTATTTGTAATTACTAATAAGAATCAAAATGTTTAATGTGCATCAAGACCTATAATTCCTATAAAATCAATTAAAAATAATAAATTAAATTAAATAGAAAATCTTTTAAAAGTAATCAATAATTACTTTTACTTTTAGAAAAACAAAAATTTTCTTTTTAGAAATCTTTTACTTTTAGAAAAACAAAAATATTCTTTTTAGAAAAGCATCTTTTGAAATATTTCGTTTTACTGAAATGCATGCCCGAGAAAATAGGTAAGGAATTAAAAAAAAAAAAATAGAAAAGTTGTAGAGAATTTCAAGACCTTTCGAATGGTCCAAAATTTTCCCAATTTAGAGTTACCAGTGAAAAGTTATGCCCAAAATACAAAAGATTATAGAAATATTTTGGTTTTATCTTAAAAAGGATACATTTTGGGAATGGTTATTTATTATGATTTGAATATTATAATGTTTTATGTTACCATTGCATGGTAAAATGGTTAGATTACAATGGATCAATTTGAGCTTTGCAACGTTTTATGTTATTGTTAGACGCTAAAAGTGATCTTCATCCAATATAAAATATCATGGTTAGAGTCCAAAGGATCAATTTGTGTTTTGTAATGTTTTATGTTACCATTGGATGATGAAAGTGGTCTTTTTTCAACGGAAATAGTTTGAATTTATTAGAAAACATATGGCTTAGTTTTGCATTAAAATGTTATTCAAACCTACTCTTCCCTTTTTTATTTCTTGCTGCTCTTGTATCGAGGCATGTTATGGGGTGAAAAGTATCAATTGTTCTAAAAACAAGTATTTATCATAAATACTTCCTAATAAGAGCGAAACTCCTAGATTTTAACAAAGACAAAAAATAATTAACATGTAGACGCTCAATATTCTACTTAAAACAAACATTAATTTTGTTAGTCTGGAAATGATTAGTCAAATTATATATCTTACCTTTAAAGGATATTAAAGAACTTTCATCTATCCAAATACATTTTAAATTTATCGTAAATGGCTCAAGTGAGGTAAGAAAGGAGGACTTAGTCTATAAATAATCACCATTAGATTAAATCATTTCATTAATAATTTTTACACACTCGATATTTTAATTATCAAAAGTGTAAAAATATTAGACATATTCATAGTTTAGAACCAACCATTAAAGAGAATAATGGTCCCTAAAAACTTTTTCACTAAAACTTTTTCCAACCACAACTTTTCTAATCTCGTTATCTATATACAAAACTAAATTTTACTAACCAACAAGAACTGTTGGAACTATGGTAACATAGTCATTGAAAAATGATGTTAAAATGTAAATGATCTTTGTTTAATTCCTACAATTTACGAATTTTCTTATTACGATGAAATACAAATAATTTCATCATCTATATAAAATCCTATATTTTACTTTTAAAAAAAATTGAAACACTCATTAAAAGTTAATGTTAAAACGTGGAACCATGTCTAGTGATTGTTGATAAATGCCTAGTATTTTACATGTGAATTATTCCTTTATATTAATTATTTGAATTTTAAATTGTATAATAAATTAAATAATAAAATTATATATATATAATTACTTGCCAAACATATCATAATATTCTTTTAAGAAGATCGTTCATATCACTAGCCGATGGATATGCTTACTTGTCAAACATATCATCAAATTTCGAGAAGATAGTTAAGTTGTATTACGATTCTTTTGATGAGATCCTATCCACACATTTGTTTATCATTTAATTAAATTTTAAAATATGAATTTTTTGGTTACCTTTGAACTAAAAAACATGCTATAACTGTATTTTTAAAATATATATTTTTTTGGTTAAGGTTGAATTCAAAAGGTTGTAATTTATCAAAGAGATGATATTGTAATTTTTAATTTACCTTCAATATTAATTTAAAGTTTTTCACAAAATTCACATACTATGCAATTATAACTGATTTAAATATTTGTTCATAACTGATTTAAATATTTGTTTTTTGTGTCAGAATCCATCTAATGGATTAGCTATTATCCCATTCCATCGTAAGTAATCTAGATATTTGCTTTTATGTGTCAGAGTCCAGCGAATGAATGAGCATTGTAGACTTTTTATTATAGATTTTAGCATAAGGAGTATTATAGATTTTTTTATGTTACCATTGGATCGTAAAAGCCGTTTTGATGCAATGTAGATAATGGTTCGTTCAACCTATCAATACTAGTTTTGTAACCGTTAGGATGGTAAAAGCCGTATTTAGTCTATGGAAATTGTTTGAATTTATTTGATGGCATACCGCTTAAGTTTGCATTAAAACATTTTTCAATTCGGTGAATTGGCTTTGCTAGATCAGCAGCCCCTGTATGTGTGTGGCAGGATCAAGGAAATGGAGAAAACGAAAAAACTCTGCGAAACAGAGGAGGAGATATCATTTCTGTCTGTGTGTTCGGTTCGGTTGTTCTGAATTAGTTTGTGTGGTTTCTTATCACTCTGGGAAACAGAGGAGGAGATCGGCAATCAACTGTACCTGCAGCGGCCTTCTTGTAAAGGGTTTAAGCTCTCACATCTCAAGAGAACCTACCCTCTCAGGTCCACCATACATATGAATTAGTTCTAATACATTTAGAGCACAAAGGAGGAGATCGACATTCATACTGCAATTGGATCGATCGACGTTTAAACCGAATGACTCGTTCTATACTTATATTTCTCTAAATTTGTCAACTCATGTCTGATGATATCTCGTATGTTTTCCGTCTGTCTTTGCTTTATTAGGGTTTTTTTTTAAATCTATTTAATATGTTGTCTTTCTTTCCGGCCATATTTAGGGTTTTCCATTTCTTCATAAACATCCGCACTTCAACGAAATTACTATGTTAACATTAAGCTGATCCACATGTGATTTCATGCAAGATATCTGAATATATTATTTTTATTTATTTACTTTATAATTAGATTGTATGATATTAAAAAATAGATTTAAAAACTCTAAATGTAATTAGATCATATGGTATTAGAAAATAGTATCTCTTTTAAACTTTTTTATTTTTTTTCCGGATTTATATATGAAACCCATAAACAAAAATTATGTTCCCCATCAGACTAGCTAGTGTATTTTAAGAATACCTATTTATATTCATTCAGTTGGGAAACATAATTCTGAATAATGCCATTCCAACTAGTTTGTTAATATAATTCTATTTCTAATCCTAGTTCCTTGGGCATAGAACATAATTCTAGCTTTGTATATTGTGATATTTAGGGTTTTTCGGAAAACATATTTGAGATGTCTTCTTTGTATAGGTTGATATTTAGGGTTTTTCATTTCTTCATAGGCATTTGCACTTAAACCAAATAATTATGGTAACTAAGTTATCCACATACAACTTCATGGCATGAAATGTGACTATATTATTTATTTTATTTTTATTTATTTACTTTGTAATTATATGGTATGATATTAAAAAATAATATATCTTTTAAATTTATGGAGGTGACTTTTTTTCATCATTCCTCATAAATCAGCTGAGATATGTGAAAAAAATATAGGAGGTGATCACAAGCATTATAACCCAGAGCATCACTAGCTGGCTATAATAGACTCTGCAGGCATAAAGTATTGAAATATATGCTGGAAAAAAACACAGCAGCAAAAAATATGGCTTCCAAGCCATCCAATGAAGTATTTCCATATCCAATTCATCAAATAATATGAGTCCTAAATAGCCCACAGGTCATGCTCTCGGAAATATGCTTGAAATCACCAATGAAACATAAATCAGCCGTAGCATCATATATCCAGAAAATCCATCATAGTCCATCATGAGATCCATCATAGTCCATCAAGAAATCCATCAAAAAAACTAGAAATCATAGTCCATCATGAAATCCATAAAAAAATCCAGAAATGCCCAAGCAGAAAGCCTCCAATCCAGCAGGTAGTTCAAAAAGAACAGAATAAAACATTAAGCCATAATACACCTGCAGAAAAAATGCTCACATAACCTTTTTAGAAAACAATTTTCCAGCAATGAAGTACCTCTCTGTTCACATATAATCCAAGATCCTTCGAGAATGCTACCACCTGCTTTAGCCAAACTATCTGCTTTGAAATTTCGTTCCCTATAAATGTGTTTGAAAGACACATAATCCAGAATATCAACTAAACAATGAACATCTTGAAGAATCATGGCTAATTCAGTATTTAGTAGTCTATATTTACCTATTGCCCAGTTTATGACTAATTGAGAATCCCCAAATACTTGAATTTTATCCAAGTTATGTTGCCTAGTCAGCCTAAGAAGAAGCTTAAGTGCACATAATTCTGCATAATTATTAGTACCCAAGCCTAATCCAGCTTTGAAAGTAACATAATGGATATCAGATATGAACACTATACCACCAGCCCCACAAATCATGGGGTCCCCAGCTGCAGATCCATCAAAGTATCCCCATGCATACGATTGATCAATGGATTCCACAAAAATAGATCTGATAGACACCGCAGATAGAATTTGTGGAAAGTTCTTTATCATACCTAAACTAAAACTTGATACTTGTGCCGGAGTAGTGACAAGATCCTCAAAACAAAACCTATTTCTTGCTTTCCAGATAAACCAGAGTACAATAATAGGTAAAGATTTGAAAGGAACCACATCTGGACTACAGCACCAGTTTTTAAAACAATCAAACAAGGAATCTCCATACCATAAATTATTAAGTTTCAAATGAACCTCAATAATTGACGAAACTGATTGAGTAAAAGTGCATTCCACAGCAATATGAAAATTGGATTCACAGCTCTGCTTGCATAAAAATCACCTACCAGGGCCTTCTCTACCCCTAGAACATAAAACATCCCAGGTCAATGCTTTACCAGAGAGAAGAAACCAACTAATAATTTTAGTTTTAAGTGGACACTTCATCTTCTAGAGGACCTTCCACCACCAGATCAAATCCACTTATCTGTTCAAAAGCTCAGCATAACCTTCTTTAGGAGAATATTTGCCAGTTTTAGATATATTCCATATAAGGCAGTCATCTACGGAAGAGAGTCTAACATGACTAGACTTGAGAATGACTATATAACCATTCCAAGCAACAATATCAAGTGGATCAGTAAATCCAATAGAGTCTGCAGATAGCCAAGATTGAGACATCAAACCAGACAAACAAGGAATTCCAATATCATAAATGAAGTGAAAACCAGCCAAATGTAATCTGTCTAGCATAGGAGCTAGAAGAGAATGTCTCCATTTACATCCAGACCATGGATGTAAACCAATACGGACATCCCTGCCAGCTCCAATCTTCCAGACAAGAGAATTACCTATAAGATCAAATGCCCAAAGAATAGCTTTCCAACAAATAGAAATATTCTTTTTCTTTTTAGAAATAGATCTAATCCACTCTAGAATATTCATTGGGTAAATGTATTTCTGATATGCAATCTTAACCCATAAACCCGAACCATGAATGATATTCGAGACATTTTTTGCTGCAAGTGCGTTAGCAAATAAGGCCGGAACCTTAAGACCCCAACCACCCATAGATTTAGGCATAGCAAGTATCTTCCAAGAAATCCAAGGATAACCAGCAGAGTTTTGTTTACCAGCCCAAAGAAAAGTAAAACAAATCTTTCTGATTTTGTCTATGACACCCATAGGAACCCAAAAATGCATCCAATAAACTATTAAAGCCTCTAAAACAGCTTTTATGAGAGTCGGATTTCCACCTTTGGAAAGCCATCGGAAACTCCAATTCTGAATCCTCTGTTCAACTTTAATAATCAACCAATCCCAATCCTTAATAAGATATCTACAAGGTTTAAGATGAAACTCGAGAAACTTCATGCCCTTTGCAATTCTGTCAACAAGAAAACTGAATATATTCTGTAAAGTAATTACTTCAGATTCTTCCATACAGGAAAAATAAAGGGAGGATTTATTATCATTTATTTGCATCCCGGATGCCTTACAGAAATGCAGTAATATCTCATAAAGAGTGGAAAGAGATTGTTCAGAACCATCATTAACCATGACAATATCATCCACAAATAGAACATGAGTTAAAACTATATCATTGCCAAAAGGTAAACCATGATAAGTCTCACAGTGTTTGGCATGAAGAATAGCCCTCCCAAGACCATCTACCACAATAAGAAACAGAAGAGGTGCCAAGGGACACCCTTGTCTGAGACCCCTACCAGATTTGAAAAAATTAGTGGCAACACCATTGATGAGCACAGAAAAAGAAACAGAGGATAGACTGCTCATAACCCACGCAATAAAATTTCCTGCGAATCCAAGTTTAGCAAGAATAACCCAGAGATATGTCCAGCTGACTCGATCATAAGCTTTAGAAAGATCGATCTTAATCATGACAGCTTTTAAGGATTTGATATGCATAGTATGCATACCTTCCTGAATGACACCAACAGCATCATGAATCTGCCTACCTAGTAAAAACCCGAGCTGTTCCCTAGATATACATCTACCCAGAACCTTTCTGATTCTTATTGAGATAATCTTGCCATTAATTTTGTAAACAAAATTACATAAAGATAAGGTCTAAAGTCCTCAAAAGATGAAGGACTATCGACCTTAGGAATAAGGGCAAGAGAGGTAGAATTAAAAACACCTGGAATTTTCCCACTAATCCGAGACTCTTCAATGACTCTTAAAAGATCCTCGCCCAAAACCTCAAACAAGCATCTATACACCTCAACAGGAATACCATTGGGTCGAGGACTCTTATCATTTTTGCTTATGGATAAAACATGCTTAATATCTTTAATAGTTATAGCCTGCATGAGCTCAGCATTTTCATCCTCTATAACTGAAGATGGGAAATAACCAGCACTTTGAACAATCTCTGGCAGATGGAGGTCAGCTTCTTCTTTGAAAAGGCTTTCAAAATGCTGAATCCCAGCCTCAACTATAGCCTCATATCCTTCCACAAGATTTCCAGAATCATCATGAAGTTTCCAAATAGAATTGCGACATTTCCTATGAGCAGCAAATTTGTGAAAAAAAGGAGTATTATCGTCACCACAAATCAACCATAACGCCCTGCTTTTCTGGCGAGCCTCCTTTTCCCAAAATAGTAATATAGAATTCTTGCGTGATTCAATCTCAATCAGTAATTCTTTATCAGCCAGAGATGAAAAGCCAAAATGCCTATCATAAAATCTTTTCAACTCAAATTCAATATCAACCAAATCTTTAATATTCTGAGCATTTTTATTTAGTGACCACTTAATAGAGATTGTTTTAATTCATTTAAGATTCTCACTAAATGGAGCCGCAGTAGATAAAGTAGACTCAGCATCGAAAGGCACCCACGGATCTTTTAATGCATCAACCAAGTCATCATGATCCAACCACCCTGCATTAAACTTGAAAGGACTATGGGCTATAGGATATAGAGAAGAAATTTGTAAAAAGACAGGTTGATGATCAGATACACCTCCACACCCAATCCACTGTTTAAGAAGGAAATTATAGTCTAGGAAATCAGCCGAAACTAATAGACGATCCAACCTTTTACAGATACTCTCAGAACCAACTCTGCGATTACTCCAGGTAGGCAAAGACACCAGAGGATTAGTGTCAACAATCCCCAAGCTATCCAGTAGATTGTGAAAAAAGTTAGTTAAAGGATCAACCTGAGCTTTGATCCCCCAAATTTCTGAGAGACCCAAGGAAAAATTAAGATTGCCCCCAAAAACTAAAAAGGGTGACAAGAAAACTTCCATCTTGACCAAGTTAGACCAAAAATATTCCCTGTCCAGATAGGGCGCATAAAGATTAACAAAGGAAATTTCCTTTTGTAAATCATATGAAAATAAAACAGCACATAAACCTGCTTTCATTTCCCATGCATTATGAAAAAGAAAATTACAAGACTTCCAGCCCAAAATAAGTCCTCCTCATCTGCCCATGGCATCCACCGAAATGAACTGCCAACCATGAACCAAATGTTCCAAATCTTGTACCAGAGCATACCCCTCAATCATAGTTTCTTGTAAAAATATAACATCAGCTGAATTTTGTTCAATAAGTCTTATGACCGCTAGTTTCTTTGGAAGACTAGCCAAACCCCTAACATTTAAGGTCAAAAGGATCATAAGGAAACCTTGTTAAGGGTTGATGCTTTAAGCGCCCCAACACATCTTGTCACAGAATGTACATCTTTAACATCCCCAATCTGAACCTTATCTACTGTCTGATACCCAGGTTTATCCTTGAGAGGCCGAAATGTCTCCTGAACTGATTTGGAGCAGGAACGAAGAAAATAGCCCTTGCTAGCAACAGGAGAAGCCTTGCAAGGAGAAACAAACCCCAGATATTTTAGAGAGGAGATAGAAGCAGAAGAGGATAGATTATGGAAGTTGCCAGAATTATCCAAAGAATTGAAAATGCTAAACGAAGTAAGATTGGCTAAAGGATCAAGGATGGCTAATGAGTTAGGCTCAATGGAGCCAGATTGCACATCCAAAAATTTATTAACAGATGGTCCAATCTTTGCATCAGACTGAATTCCTTCATTAAGAATGTCTAATGAGTCAGACTCAAAATAAATAGGAACAGCCATAATTTCGGAAACAGATGGTTCGGCCTTAGCATTGGACTGATTCCTTCCATTTTTTACTCTCCAAACTTTGGGAGATTTTTTAAAAGATAGAGAACAATCATTTGCCAAATGTCCAAGCCCATGACAATGGTAGCATCTAAAAGGAATACCCAAGTAATCCAGAGGCTGATGAAAATCACTATTACCCTTTTTAATAACCAATTCAGCAGGTAATCCCAAATGATAGTCTAACAGGACAAGAACCCGGCCCATGCAGCAAACCCCAGAAGTCAAATAAGTAAAATCAATTTCCAAATGGGATCCCAAGGTATTACCAACAAGTTTGAAGAAATCAGAGGACCAGAATTCAAAGGGTAAGTTTGGAAGTTTGACCCAAATAGGAACGTTGTCATACCTTTCCTTCCTCGGATCAAATAAAAGAAAACCAACGCTTAAGGAGAAGGCCATCTTTATCCCATCTCCAAACTCCTGCCAGAATCTTGTCAGCATTAGCCCTAGAAGAGAATTTAAAGGCTATGCATCCCCTTGGTAGCATAAAAATATCAATACTAGTACTGATGCCATCAGACCAAGCCCTATCAGCCCACCTACACAGAGAATCAACATTGTAATTACGCCTTCCAAACCTCCCAACCAAAGTCAAAGCATTGGTAAGAACAATATCATTTAGAAAGATATCTTCCCCCAGAGTCATCAAAACAGGGCTAATCTTCTTAATGGGTTTAGGCTGCCTCTTTTTAGCCTTAGGATTCCCCTTTCTGAAAGAAAGAGAATCATGCATTTGATCATTATCAGAATCTGGCGATCTAATAGAACCATGAAATACATCTCGCTTAGGAATATGTCCCAAATCTGGGTGTAATCCTTCACTGACAACTTGATCCAATCCACCTGCCTTAGGACAGACCAATGAACAATCTCTTTTTTCGACCAGATAATCTGATCCTAAGGGATAGCAATCATTGGCACCCTTGAAATCGATCATCAAATTACCCAAAGAGTCCGAATGGGACCCCAATCTCAGAGAGGAAAGTAAATTCCCAGCTAATAAACTAATCCCAATGCTCACAGGGTCGTGTCCAATAACCAGCAAGTCCAATGGATTAGAAATGGCTTTCGGGTCAGAAAGGACATCCACAAGACATGGATCAGAACCAGTTTCAACCACATCAGAAATATTAGATAATAACCCCTTAGGGTCTGATAAATCAACTGGAAGACCATTCCCATAATCAACAGGCCCTTCGACCAACAAATCAATAGAATCAGAGACCGAAGATACCAATTCCACATCATTAACCTCATAAGAAAGAGAGGATGGTTTAATAAATCCATCTCTCTTAAAACCCCCAACCAAGTAAGAGGAAACCTGACACCCATTCTCCAAACAATCCTCCCATAAAGGAGAATATATCACGGATAAATGAGATTCCTCACCAGAACCCTGCCTGGAACATGACAGATGTCCCATTGGTGTAGAAACAAAAGCATAAGCAGGTAAAGGACTCGGCTTAGGCAAAGAAGAATATGACTTGGAACATCCATCCAAATCCAAACAATCTACTGCAAGCTTTAACCTATCCGTTACAGGGTCAACTAAAGAATCCAGACCTGGATCGGACCCCAAGTCTCCCAGATTACACAGAGAAGGCATATAGGACGCTGTAACCCTTTTCACCACACCCGAATCCTGCTTGTCACAATGCAGACAACCTGGCGGAGTACGAGCCAGAGTCTTCATCACACGAAGCGACATTGCGTACACAAATGGTCAGGTCCCCCAACCCAAACCAAGAATCATCAATACCCCACCCGGCCAATCCCTGAAAAGAGTAATACAGACAAAGCGAAACAAGCCTTCACCAAATGACGACAGTAATTACAACTGTCAACTCGAAAGGCAGCCTAAACTGAAGGAGGGTCGGCTAAACATCCAAGAAGAAACAACCTGAAGGTCAAGAAACGGCCAAGATGCACCAATAGCACCTACACCAATACCTTAGTCACTCAACTCAACCAACTGAAAACCATTAATCGGCTATGAGAACCCACATAGACCCATGAAAGTGCATCACAAAGAGAACCATGCCTGAATATAAGCTTGGAAACCACAATGCAGAATCAAGCAGACCCCCCGGATGCTATAAGAGCCGAGACTGCCAACACCTGCTACTCAAGCTACAACAGCTGAGAGGTACGACCTTCACCGCCTTAGCACAAACAATAAGTACACTGAGGTCACCAGAATTAGATGGCCAAATCAACGGCCGAGATGAACTACCAGATGAACAAAAACTGGTCAAGAAACACCAACACCTTCGCCAATCATGAACTAGCTCAGGCACACTTAGCCAGCAATCATCAAGGAACCCTTACGCATGCTCACTCAACCATCAATGCAGAATCATGAAAACCCACCAAATGTCGATTCCACCACCTCAAGAATTGGACCAAAGTCACGAGAGATAAACGCAGAAAAAACCACTTACGAAAGCCAAGACGGTCTGCTCCTGTACCGCAAGCTACAAAAGACAACCAGTGAGAGCCTAGACAACCATCACCTGAGCTTCAAACTCCTGCGAAAGCCAAGAGCCAGACGACCTTCACCTGAGCCTCAACTGCAAGGAAATGGAGCAAAGAAACCTCCAGAACGAAAAACCAAGAAAGAGGCTAAATACAAGACAGAGCCAACCCTGAAAATTGATGAAGAGAATGGTGCCATGACAGAGAATCCAATGTAGCAAAGTTATGGAATAAATAACCTTAAATTTGAATAAAATATATAATATATGGTATGAAATGAATGCCATAAATGAGCTAAAATTTTATTATAATATATAATATATGGTATGAAATGAATAAGATTAGATTTGATTGAAATATATATAATAGATCTTGGAAAAAAATTTAATTATATAATTTAATAATTAATAATAAATATTTTATCTTATATATTATTTAGGATAAAATTAATACTCAAATAATATTATTTAAAATCAAAATTATTTATTTACAGTTGAAACTAAATTAAGTTTTATAATAGTTTAAACTAAACCAATTTAAAATTAAAAATAAAAATAAAAACAAATTAAATTATATTTTATTAATTATTTTTTAATTAAATTAAATTATAGTTGATCATTTTTTTTAATAAGAAACAAATTTACATGATTCCAACAGGTAAAGAGACAAGACGTTTTTTTCGACGGGGGGAGCTATTTTATTACATGACTTTATAAAATCATTGCCCGTTGCACCTTCACCTACATTCATACGTCGTACCTAAAATTATTGAGAAAAGTCTATCGTAATTTCTGATGGTTATGACATTAAGATGACGTAAGGATGGTACCAAACCTGGAATTTTGTTTTTAACTTTTTTTTATTTAAGTAAAATTTAAATCTAATTAATGAACTTGAATTCTGTAATGTTTGATGCTATTGTCAATGAGATTTTTGAATTTAAAACATAGTATATAGCTTGAAGGTCCATTAAAGAATTATCTGATTTTTATTCTAATAATGAATCCATTCTTTTATTTCTTTTTATTTAGTGTGAGTGCTAATCATGGGTAAACTTCATAAATAAATTAAAATTTTTGTTTTTTATGTTAATAGGTGAAATCTAAATTCAAGGATCAAACCTACTTCAAACATAGTCAAGTAGAAGCAAAGTGTAATAGAAGCGAGAAACGATGGAGTGAAACTCTAATTTATGGCAGGTATGCAATGAATATAATATTTGTATTTTTTAATATTATTTGATTAGGAAATTAATTTATTAGATTTGTTTTTATTTTTTATTGTTAATTAAGTTGATAAGTTAATAAGAGAAGTATAATTCAAAATTATTAAATTAAATAATTTACCATAAGTTATTTCATTTTTTATAGCCTTTTTATATATATATTTTTTAAACATTTATATCAATAAATTTTGATATCAAGTTTTTTCTATTATTTTAGTTGTGAGAGTTTATTAGCCAACTTTAAATTGTAAGCAATTTTTAAAGTGATTCAATAGATTGATTTAAATTGTTTCTACTTGAATTCAATTTAGAATAGAGTAAATATATACAAATATATACATTAATATAACATTGTTAAAAAAATATATACAAATTAAATATAAAATGTTATTCTATATTCAATTAAATAATCAAATAATAAAATTCACATATATATGCTTTCTAGAAAGATAGAATGGATATGTTTACTTGCCAAACATATAATCATACTTTTTTTATTACATTAGTTGGTTGGTTTAATTGTATTACTTCTTTTTAATGAGATCAAGATATTTGTTTATTTTATTAATTAAATTTTTAAATAAAAATTTTTACAATGAGTGTTCGATTCAAAAGAAATATAAGATAATTTATCCTTTTGATTGTAATTTAGATTGTAATTTGTTGTAATTTGTAAGAGAAATAATATTTTTTTTGTTTTTCTTAAATATTAGATTAATAAATATAAAAAAATTAATTTAAATTTTTTAACAAAATTCACAAACTATGCAATCATAACGAATCTAAATATTTGTTTTAGGTAGCCCATCATAACTAATTTAAAGATTTGCTTTTATGTGTCAGAGTCCATTCAATGGATGAGTTTCATAGCTTTTTTTTAATGTTACCATTGGATGGTAAAAGTAAAAGCTGTCTTGAAGCAATAATGGTGAGTGAAATCTATCAATTTGAGTTTTGTAACCGTTAGGATGGTAAAAACGGTATTCACCCTATTAATTGTTTGAATTTATTAGATGGAATACGGTTTAAATTGTTTGAATTTATTAAAAGGCATACGGTTTAGGTTTGCATTAATACATTATTTGATTCTGCCATGCTTGATCACATGCTCTTCCGCAAGAGGAAGGAAATGGACAAATGGAATTGAAGGGTATGGGTCCATTTCATTTAGGAAAACCTACAATGATTTCAAAGGTTTAAGCTCTCAGATCTACACTCATTTCGCAAGATAACCTATGCTCTCAGGTCTCAAGAGAACCTAAGCTCTCAGGTCTACAGTGAGAACCTACGCTCTCAAGTCTACAGTAAGAACCTCTCAGGACTCAAGAAAAACCTACGCTCTCAGGTATACAGTGAGAACCTACGCCCTCAGGTCCACAATACATCTGTGACGGTTTGTTCTGAATTAGTTGTTGGCTTTTTCTGAATTAGTTGTTGGGTTTTTCTGAGCACACAGGAGGAGATCGACATCCATAACTTCATAGTGCAACTGGATCAATCGGCATTTAAACTCTGAATAAGAAGAGTACTTCACCGAATGACCTAAATTTGTGAGTCTTAAATTTGCTTATTAAGGGTTTAAATTTGTGAGTCTTAAATTTGTGAGTCTTAAATTTGCTTATTAAGGGTTTCCGCAGGTTTAAATTTGTGAGTCTTAAATTTGTGAGTCTTAAATTTGCTTATTAAGGGTTTCCGGAGGTTTAAGAAGAGTACTTCACCGAATGACCTAAATTTGCTTATTGTGACCTAAATTTGTGAGTCTTAAATTTGGTCATGATCCTTCTGAAGGGTTTCCGCAGGTTTTCTTTTATCCTTTAAGCTGGTCATGGGTTTCCACAGGTTTTCTTTTTCTTTCCGCAGTACGATTGTCTTATGTGAACGGTGGTTGATGGCGGGATAGCGTATTTGATGTTTAGTTATTTGGGGTTTTTTTAGTTTGAATGTATTATTATTTCAAAAATTTAGTTGATTTTGTTTTAGGCTCTGAAGAAGAATAATGCTTCACCCTTTGCAACAGTCGAATGACTTTTCTCAAGAGGACCTATGCCTTCAGATCTACATTGATTTCTCTAAATCCGTGAGCCTTAAATTTGCTTATTCTCTAAATTTGCTTAATCTGAGTAGGTTTAGATTTTTTTTTTATTTGGTTGATTTTAAACTTTGAAGTCAATGATTATTATTTCAGAAACAATTCTGAAATAAAATATTTATTTTCTCAAAATAATTCATGCTATCCTTTGTAGGCCAAACCCACTACCAAAAAGAAGCAGAAGCAAAGTGCAACCCTGAGAGATGATGAACCAAAGGTATGCAGCAAAATCAATCTGAGTTCTTATATTGATTAGATTTTTTATTTAGACCATTAACTAAATATTTTCTATCTATCATTGCAATGATATGTTTTCAGTCCATCTTTGTATTATTAGGGTTTTTTGAAAAACATATTTATATGTTTTCTTATTTCTGGTGATATTTAGGGTTTTCCATTTCTTCATATTCATATACATTCCCACTTAAGCTAAATAATTTTGCATTCCCACTTAAGCAAAATAATTATGGTAACATGGAGTTATCCACATATGACATCATGGCATGAAATGTGAGTATATTATTTATTTTTATTTATTTATTTACTTTGATTTTCTTTCCACCTGTTTGATTTTGAATATTACTCAATAAACAATTCTGAACAATTCTTTCTACCTGTTTTCATAAGGTGAAAGAGGCTAAATCCAAGAAGCTGGCCAGCCCAAGAAACAGAATGCAACCCTGAAAATACATGAAGAGAATTCCAATGTACGACAGGTATGCATTGAATGAGATTAACAGGTATGTATTTAATGAGATTAAATTTGATTGTAATATATATATATATATAT
>LPNX010094595.1:0-37992 GCA_001517045.1 Pseudotsuga menziesii
AGGGGGGGTTAGAGGTAGGGAGAGTAGGAGGGGGGTTAGTAATATTTAGGGAAAAGAGGGGGATGGGTGAGGGGACATATAAACTAATAAAAATATTTTTATAATTGGAAATGTAGTCAAATATAAAGTTATAGGCTTACATAACGTGCACACATTATATTCTTACAAAACACGTGCATGTTTTGCACCAATATAATGCATGCATGTTTATCATTGGCGGGAACACTGATTTGAATTTAAACAATACATGAGCTCATTTATTGCCACTATGGATGAGCCTTCACCCATGTTGGCGTGTCATTCTTATTCCTAAGTGTTTGCTTCAAACTTTGCTTTGGATTCATCATGCCTATTCCTTGGAATATGATAAACCATGGATAATTAAGCATTATATCCAAATTTTCAATATGATCTTATTTAGTCGTTGGTTACAGTATGCTGCACTCCTCCATTTTTTTATGAAATTTTAGAAACAAATATGTTTTTTTTTTGCAGATTACGAATATGTAATTTTTAACAAGAATTTATCTATTTTTTCTTATTTATCTTGTGTCATCACTCCTCAACTAAAAAAACACAATGTTAGTGTTTCATCCATAACTCTTTCGTTTCTCAACCATTTTGAAAAAAATTTGTATGGTTCCCTAAAGAACACCGACCTCTACTTGCTATAAATCTCATGTTTCCAAATAATTGTATTAATACATTCAAATGCTGAACCCAAAATTGACATACCATTTTCGAGATTTGATCACTTAGATACTTAAAAAAAAAAATTGAAAAAAAATAGTCGTGCACTAGTACTATTTTTTTTCTATATGTCTACAAGTTTTCGTAAGTTTATTCCATCATTTAGTCTCTCAAAGGCTACACCCACAAAAACATATACATTATAATTTGTCCCAAAAAAAGATCTATCTTTAGATAGTTAAGAACATTTTCAATAGAAAAAAATTAAATATTTAGAAACGTCATTCAATTTCCTACATTTCATTTTTTTACTCATTGCAAGATTCATTGTGTAAGTGTCTCAAAATATCCATGTCAGTTGATGGATGCATTTTTTTTCAGTTTTATATTGCATCTAACGTGTCAAACGAGACCCTCATTAACTTGCACACACTTTTTTTATGTTTTAAAATAAATTAGTAGTACTATTTCGGTGTAGAACATGGTATCCATGTAGAGAAGATAAATTCTCCAAAGCATATATAAGGTGGTGCTTATGCATCAACTACATTAAAAATGGGTATTTCTTTTTGTCCTGAGACAAGTATGAAAATGAGAGGTTTTCCATATTAATTCATGTAGTAATGAGGATTTTTAATTTTAGTTTCACTTAAAAGACTCTGATTATATCCTTGCCTATCTTATCTTATCTTATCTTATCTTATCTCTTCTCTTGTTAAAAATTTTAAACTGAATCAACCAAAAGCTTGTCAGTGTTCATGCTGAAATCAAAGTTGAAGCCCTTTTTGTCTGCCTCCGATATAAAGATACACTACTATATGAATAAAAGGGTCTTAAGAGGTATACTTTAAATATGCCAAAAGATACCTATATTATTACTTTCTTACAATTTTTTGGGTCAGCCAGTTAAGAACTAATATTCAATATCAGTGATCCTCCTCCCTAGTTATCACTACCGACCACACAGTTGTGATTTATTGGTAATATCATTTGACAGCATATATTTTCAAGTTATTTTTTATAATTACGCACCACACAACTATAATTTTCCAATAACAATATATCTATACTCATTTTATAGTATAGATTTTCAAGTATTTACACTCATTTACTAAGTTGAATGTAGGCATAAGCCAACTTACATTATTAAATATTAATATACTATATCAAATTACAAATTAGAATTGTAAATTGATTCAATAAATTAAATCATGTGATTTATATCTTATTTACTAAGTCGAATGTAAGCATAAGCTAACTTACATTATTACATATTGATATACTATTGTTAAATTGCAAATTATAATGGTAAATTGATTCAATCAATTAGCTCACATGATTTATATCAAATTTCAAATTATTATTGGAAATGGGTTCAATAAATTACTTGTATGATTATAAATAAAAGTATAATTTTTATTTAGTTGATATTATTTTAAAAATAGTTAATTATTTAATTATGATTATAGATGTTTTTATTTTAGAATTTTGGGGTGGACTACCATCTATGTTTTTTTCATTTATGGATGAAAATGAGACAAGTGTACAGCCCAGATTGATTCTACTGCAATCACTGATATATTACTTTTTAAATTAACTATTAGATACAATTATTAGCTAAACTTCAACTATAACCAATTAACCCAATGGCGATACAACTATTAGATTAACTCTAATACTGAAAATTTGTTACATTATAAAAAACAAATATTTTTCCTTTTAATTTTAGAATTTTTTTTTAACTTTAAATCAAACAAACTTATTCTTGAGGATGGGTACAATTTCGTGCATGCACATTAACCTCAAATCCTCTCTCAAGTTCTTCCCTCGATATGTTGCATTTGGAATTAAATATGACAAACCATTGGAAAGCCAAGCTAGGAAATGAAGCACAACATAATTCTTACAATAAAGAATCTTCACAAAAGAGGACTAAATGGACCATCTTGGTGTGTTTTGTGTAGATCAAGTGTTCACTCTCAAAGACATTTGGTGGCATAAAAACTATAAAGGGTCTTTTACAAACTTTAGACAATTCTAAAGGGAGCATGGAATGCTTTATCCAAATATACATGCCAAAAAGTATGATTAGCGAGGAGTAAAGGCACATTTCAACAAGAATTGGAACCTCCTAGGTGCACAACTATGAATGAGAAAAGCTTGATGACTTATGGGAGAGTTAATCAAAAGCAAAGGATGGAAAGGACATCAAATGTTCATGCTTAATGTTGAGGAAAGGGACTAGCTATCAAAATTTCTCTAAAGTAGGGTCACTCAGGTATACTAAATGAGAACCAAGTAGCCCTATTATTATTGATGACATATTGTTAAGAACCAAATCCTTAAATTATCATAAGAGACAAGAGCACACAACATGTATAGAAATTTAAATGTGGAGCACTACTCCTATAATACCCCCTTGTAACATTTGAAGTAATTTTATTTAAATTTTACTTATGTAATGGAAATTAATAATTTTATAGAATTTTGTTTCTTTAATACAAATGTGAAAATATGGATACGAAAGTTAGGAATCCATGCAGTTAATTGACAAAAACTTGAGTTTATGGCAGTAGCTAAATTCTCAGCCATATTTAGGAAGACAAGTGGTTAACCCTGGGGAAGAGTTAGTTATTAGCTATTAAATTCCTAGGTAAGGAAAAAGAGGAGAGCGTGCTTAAGAAAAGGAATCAAGAACATAAATGGGGAGCTTCTAGAGAACACCTAGTGTGGTGTAGGCTCTAAGTAAATAATGAGAAATAACACAGAGCTGTCAGTGAATGTAACACCCCGGTTTTGACCGCATTTGCATTAAATATATATGATGTAAATATTGTAATTAATCATGGTGTGGAGCCAAAGGAAAAAATCCCCACCATTGATTTATTGTTTTATGTTTCGGCGATTAAAATCGATGCCGATGGTAATTTTTGCTAACCAACACATTATAATTTTGAACATCATGTAAATATGCAATTTAATTAAATACCCACAACTAGCTATGTCAATGCAACATTAAATAGATGGGGGCATGATTTCCTGAGGATAAAGGGGGGGATGTTTAACCTTGAGCCAATGGGGAGAATCCAAGTGTCAAAAAAAGAACCCATCAGCTACCAACCACCTTTCTTGTCTTATTCAACCACCCACTTAATTCTCCAAGGATTTAGTTGGGTAGTTATTGCCTTGGGGTTTCAGAGGTGTGGGAAGCCGTCATTTCTAGCAGGAACATCAGTCCTTGACCATAAACTTTCCCAAGGGGATATTTCTCACCCATTTTTCCCTCACGTGGAAGAGAAGAGCCGCATTCCTCATGCACTCATGAAGGAAACCGTAATTTCTCTCTCACAGGCAGTTGTTTTTCCTCATGCAGGAAGTGATTTCTATCACGCAGCTGATTTTGTTTCCTCATGCACAAGTGCTATTTTTTCCTCAGTCGTGTTCTTCATTTTCCCCAAGATGGGAAATTCATTTTGGTAATGACTCATGGGTAACCCCCACACTTTTCACTGCATTTCCCCATCATTTTCCAAGCTGGAAATCGTTTCGTAATGCCCATCTGATTGAGGAAGAGACCATGATTTTATTGGGTGTTGTTGAGTTTGTTTTGTCCATGTTAGGGACAAAACGTCCCTGGAATTTGAATTGATGTTAGGGGGATATTTTCACCATATTTTCAATTTGTTTGTTGCCAAAGCTGTTTTCCTCAACCTAGAATTGTGCATTTCGATGTGTAGTCCATCCCTGTCTTGGCTTGGCTGAGTAAGTCCAAGAATCCATCTATTAGTGGGCTGACTGTGTTTGGATGTGGTTACTGGATTGACTGTGGGTGTTTGTCTTTGCTATGTGTAAGTCTGTGTCCCCTAGTTCCCTATGGAAATCATTCCCAACTCGGGGGTGGTAGTGATTCTGAGAGAGTAAGGAGCACACTAGCCTATGGTTGGGTGGAACGTTTCAGCGACATATCTGGTTGCGGGACAAGATTCTTTCAAGATAAGTATTCTTGTGTATTTTATCCCTACAACTATATTTGTTATGAAATAATATGAACATGTTGAATGCTTGAACGGAATGTGTTTTGCTTTCATTGTATGTTAAGGATTTATGCTTCAGTGTATATTTTATGTTCAATGCAAATTTTATTGTTTGTGTTCATGGGGCTTATATTTTCTGGATTTCTAGCAACATAGTCGCATCCTCTCTTTGGTAGAAGGGTGGGGACGTGACAGTGTGGTATCAGAGCCCATGTTTCAACTTTGGGCCTCAATGGGGCAAGAATATGGGAAGTGACAGAGGCAGGATTACCCTCTGTTGAGCACAAGCCAGCAGAAAATTTTCAAAAAATTTCTTAAGTGTTGGAAATTTTCATATATCGGTTCAATTGGCCGAGTTCTATCGATACAGTGGCAGATGAACTGGCTGAGTTGAGCCAAGGATAAGAAGAAGAAGAAGAAGAAATTTCAAAAAAAATTCTGTGTGAAAATTAGGTAAACTTAGTGAGTTTTACCGATACATCGGCTACGTTCGGTAACTTTTTCCGATACACATCGGGAGAACTTGGCAAGTTGAGCCGATGACAAGAAAAAGGGTAGAAATTTTTTTGAAATTTTTTCCAAGTATGAGTATGTTAGAAAAAATTTGGGAGTTTTTCAATGCATCTTGAATGAGATTTATAATGCATCTAGGATGAGTTTCCGATGCATCTCTAATGGTATTTATGATACATCTCAGATGATTTTCCGATGCATCTTGGATAAGTTTTCCAATGAATCTTGGATGATTTTCCGATGCATCTCGGATAAGTTTTCTGATGCATCTTTGATGATTTTTTCCGATGCCGAGTAAAGAAAGCGAAATTTTGAAAAAAAAATTCCAAGTGTCGAAAATCCCATATCGGCAAGAAAAGACGAGGTTTTTCAATGTATGTTGGGTGAAATCGATAAGTTTTTCTGATATGCTAGAAAATTTTGATGAGTTTTTCGATCGGCAAGAAAAGAGGAGTTTTTTCGATACGTCGGATGAACTCCGCGAGTTCTGCTGATACGTCAGAAGGAAACAACGAATTTTCCGATCAGAAATAAATTTTGAGTTTTGTCGACACGTTGGAAGGGAAAAGGTGAGTCTAGCCGACATGTCAGAAAAACTTCGGTGAGTTTTCCAATTGAGTGGAAAAGATGAGTTACTCCGAAACAAATAAGTTTTGCGGGTTTTCAATGGGATTTATAGGGACCAGAAAGGTGAAAAATGGCACCGATCTTATGCGCCAGATTGTACGAAAATCAAATATTTACAAGAAGGAAACTACAGCCCACTTGACACCCGTTGTCCCCTGAGACAGTCATTGTTGTAGAAAGGAAACTATAGCAAGAAGGAGTGCTAACTAGCAGAATTGCTAAACTTAGCCAACCTGACAAAAGGAACACTGACCGTTCATGCCTGCAAGAAGCAATTGGTAAGTAATTGTTTGAATTTCTGAGATTGACTAACAAATGTTATTGTTAACACATTTTGCAGAGTCATAATGCAGATTGAAAATTTGATCTTGGTCCGACCAAGAGGGTCAAAGAAGGCCACTGCTAAGAATATTAACAGCATGGATGATGCATAGGATCCCTTTGGACATGGGAAAGATGCTATGGGGGAAAAGCCAAGAGATCCATAAGAGAGCAGAAATCCATTCCAATGTTGGGGATGTGGAGGATCCCATTTGCGTCGGATTTGTTCACATGGGGCAGGGTATGTAAGGAAAACTTACAATATCCAAGGTCATGGAACTGAAGATTTTGAGAAGTGGGAACAAGAGAGTTCCCCAGATGCTGCAACTACCATAAGAAGTTCCCACAATCCAACAAGAGTGATGAGGAAAAAGCCAAAGGAACCTCTCAAATGTTGAGGATGTGAAGGACCCCATCTGCATAGGTATTGTCCACTTGATAATAGGAAGGAGGTTGAAGTCCCTAGTACCCAACAAGCTGAAACTATGGGTCAGGAAGCAAGGATCATTCTTAAAATTTGTGCAGTGTTAGAAGACCACCACGAAGGTCATAACTCAACTATGGTGGAAGTTGAGGGTGATATTGTTGAACATACTATTTCTGTTTTGATCGACCTTGGATCAACTCACATCTATATCACTCCTAGACTTGTTGAGACGTGCGCCTTCAAGAAGTCAAAGCATAGAAGATCATTGTTAGTCAAGCTAGCTACTAGAACTAGGAAGAATATCGGTGAGGCGGTAATGAATTGTCCATTGGTCATGGATGGGTTAGTCACCGGTGCAGATCTTAATGTTCTACCACTTGGATCCTATGATGTCCTCATTGGAATGGATTGGTTGGGAGCACATAGATGAAAGCTTGATTGTTACAACAAGACTTTTGAGTGCTTGGATGAAGAAGGAAAACTAAGGGTTGTGAAAGGAATTCCAAAAGTGATCTCTAGAAGGAAGTCTTCAGCAATGCATCTGAATAAGTTCTATGGGAAAGTTTGTAGAGTGTATGCAGATCATGTTTTGGAGGTAGTAGAGTATGATACTCCTAGGTTGGAGGGTTTTCATATGCTACAGGAATTCGGGAATGTTATTTCTGATGAAATTCAAAGGCTTCCTCCAAGGAGTCACATTAATATTACTTTTGAGCTTGTGTCAGGAGCAGCACCAGTGTCCCAGACATCTTGTAGGGTGAACAAACCAAAACTGCTAGAGCTAAACATGTAGCTACAAGAGTTGTTGGAAAAGAAGTACCTTAGACCAAGTGTGTCTCCTTAGGGAACACCATTTCTGGTTGTGTAAAAGAAAGATATTACATTCTGGTTGTGTATTGATTTGGGGAAGTTGAGCAAAGTCACTGTGAAGGAAAAGTATCCTTTGCCTAGAATTGATGACCTCTTTGATCAAATGAGAGGAGTGAAGGTGTTTTCCAAGATTGACTTAAGGACTTGTGACCAGCAAGTAAGGATCACGAATGAAGATGTTCATAAGGAAACCTTCAGAGCGAGGTATGAATCTTATGAGTTCATAGTGGTACCATTTGGGTTCAAAAATGAACCAGCTATGTTTATATGCCTCAAGAATAATATTTCTAGCAGGTACTTGGGAAATTTTGCTCTCATTTTCCTTGAGGAAAACCATGTGGAACAGTTGAGGCTGATTTTAAAATTGCTCAAGAAGCATCAGCTATATGCAAAGTTGGGCAACTATGACTTTTATGAATATGGAATTCATTATTTGGGTCACATTATCTCAGATAAAAGAATATCTATAGAACTTGAAAAGATTGAGGCCATGATGAGTTGGCTTGCTCCAAGAGAGTTAACAGATCTATGATATTTTGTGGGACTTGCAATATACTACAGAGGTTCACTGAAGGATATTCTGCAGGTAAAGCTGAGTCTATGTATAGGTTGAGGAAACGTGCATGTGAACTTGTAGTTCCATGAGAAAATGGCCTTTGCTAAAGACTGCAGGTAGAATGACCAGAGCAGAGCAGTCTAGTTGTACCCACTGCAACTAAGGCAGGAAACTTCCATGTGCTGTGAGAAGGATTTCATGACTGAAATCTAACTTTTGAACAAAATAGATTTTGAACTTTAGATTTTAAATTTTGTTGTTAATCAAATATTATTAACTGTTTGGTTGATCTAAAATGGTGTCAAGATGACATGTTGTATGTCAATGTCCAGGTTTTGGGCATCATGTGTAAGTTAGGGATGAGTACTCCCCACTTGCAAAAGCCAAACAATATGAGGACGATCTCATGATTACAAAATCCGATTTTCTGTGGGAAGCATAATTGTGAATTCAAATTTTGGATTTGCCTATAAATGTTATTAATCATTTGATAATTGGAAATGTATCTAGGCATGAAATAGATTTCAAAATCTATGATTAAATTTTTATGATAACATCTCATATGAACTGCATGCTTGTATGTAATGCAAGTGAGATGATGGAAACATGTACTGGTTGTACATGGCTCCCCGGAAGGATGTACTTGGATACATAGATTCTCGGAGGGATGTGCCTAGAATAGGTTTGAAAACCTATAATGGCAATTATTTTTATAATGGAATCTCATATAAACTGCATTTCTGTATGTGACGCAGGTGAGATGATGGTGGTCCTCCTTGGAGTACATAGCTCTTGGGAGGATGCGTTTGAGAAATATGACTCCTCTGGAAGGATGTATGGGAGTACATAGCTTCACCCCTCCTACCAGCTAGGCACCGATATGCATCACTCGGGACGCCCAAGGTGTAAGACATCTAGTTAGAATTCTCTCCGCACACATTCACGTCGTAAGGGGATTGTCACGAGAGTGGGGGATCCATGAATATAATAACCCCTAGGTATTATGATGTCTGGAAGGGAAGCGCCTGAGAATTGGTAAGCACTTGGAGGAGGTGCTAGGCCCTTAAGCCAAGAGCTATCACTAAGCACCCAAGGAGGTGTTAGGATCTGAAGCAGGCCTGACCAGATCTTGGTTGAGAGATTCTATGCATAGAAGTATTTGATTACTTAGAAAATCCTTATTAATTTTCGTGATTATTCATATGCATACGACGCAATCTAGATTTTCAAAAAATCTTGTTAAAGGTTGCATCTTATAGAAATGAATCTGACCAGTGAGTTGATTCATTTTGTTGTCTGGAAAGGAACTCCCTGAGCTTAGCGAGCACTAGAGGAGGTGCTAGGCCCTTAAGCCATAGCATCCATTAAGCACCCAAAGAGGTGTTAGGCTCTAGAGCAAAGATACCCAATCTCGGTCGAGAGATGCTACATAGATCATGTTGGAGCATTGGTAAGCACTGAGAGGAACTATTGAGCCTGAAGCAGAGCTTCGATTAATCAACCAGAGAGTTGTTGGGCTCTAACACAGGGATACCATATCTCGGTTGAGATATGCTATACAGATAAGTATTTGGTTTACTTATCAAACTGTTGTTGTTGTTGATTCCTGTAAATATACATGAGCATATGATGTAGCCATGGTTTTGAAAAACTTGTTATAGATTGCATCTTATATGAATGAATATGATATGTGAATTAATTGTTGTTATGTCTGGAAAGAAGGCTCCGAGCTTGGTGAGATTTCAACTGAAAGATGTTTTCGAGTGATCCGAGGATTGCAAAAATTTGGATACCCTTTAACGCACACTCAAGTGTGAGGTGGGGCAGGGTTGTGAGTGTCATGGTTGTATTAGGCCCAGTCGGACACCTATGCAACCAAAATAATATACTTATGCAAGATAAGTATTTGGTTCACTTGGAAACTTCTTATTGATTTTATGTTGATATACATGTGCATGTGATTCATCCATGATTTTTGAAAAACCTTGTAAATATGACGGGGAAATTGATTCATTGCTTGGAGATTGAGCATAGGTATTGTTGGATTGCCAAAGACATTGGAGATGTTCCAAAATGCAGAGAAGGATTCTCCAAAACCAGAAAAAGGATTCGATGGTGTGTACTGATGCATGCAATTAAGGACTTGGAGGAGTCTGTACGCAAGACAACCATGTAGTGGGACCAAGGAGGAGTTCTGGATCGTACCATTGGAAAAGTAAAAATGCAGAATGAGCACCACAATACCAATGATACTACATGGGACCTAAAGGATTCCATATGATTGGCACATCCATTTTTGTTTAATTTTGCAAAGCACTGAGGTAGTGCCAGGGTAGCATTTTTGTTCAGTTTTGATGAGCACTGAGGACAATGTTGTTGAAGGGGGAGGGGAATGTAACACCCTGGTTTTTCCCTTGTTTGCATTAAATATATATGATGTAAATATTGTAATTAATCATGGTGTGGAGCTAAAGGAAAAATCCCAACCATTGATTTATCGTTTTATGTTTCGGCGATTAAAATCTATGTCGATGGTATTTTGTGCTAACTGGAACATTATAATTTTGGACATCATGTAAATATGCAATTTAATTAAATACCCACAACTAGCTATGTCAATGCAACTTTAAAGAGATGGGGGAATAATTTCCTAAGGATAAAGGGGAGGGATGTTTAACCTTGATCCAATGGGGATAATCCAAGTGTCAAAAGGAGAACCCATTAGCTACCAACCATCTTTCTTATCTTATTCAACCACCCACTTAATTCTTCAAGGTGTTAGTTGAGTGGTTATTGCCTTGGGGTTTCGGAGGTGTGGGAAGCCATCATTTCTAGCAGGAATGTTAGTCCTTGACCATACAGTTTCCCAAGGGGAGAGTTCTCACCCATTTTTCCCTCATGTGGAAGAGAAGAGCCACATTCCTCATGCACTCACGGAGGTAGCCGTAATTTCTCTCTCACAGGTAGTTGTTTTTCCTCATGCAAGATCTTATTACTCTCATGCAGCTGATTTTTTTCCTCACACATGAGTGTTATTTTTCCCTCAGTCGTGTTCTTCATTTTCCTCAAGATGGGAAATTCGTTTTGGTAATGACCCATGGGTAATCCCCACAATATTCGTTGCATTTCCCCATCATTTTCCAGGATGGAAATCATTTGGTAATGCCCAGCTGATTGAGGAAGAGACCACGATTTTCTTGGGTGTTGTTGAGTCTGTTTTGGCCACGTTAGGGCCAAAACATCGCTGGAAATCAAATTATTGTTAGGGGGTTGTTTTCACCATCTTGGCAATTCGTTTTTTTCCAAAACTATTTTCCTCATCCCAGAATCATGCATTTTGTTGTGTACTGCATCCCTGTGTTGGCTTGGCTGAGTAAGTCTAAGAATCCATCTGTTAGTGGGATGACTGTGTTTGGATGTTGTCACTGGCTTGACTGTGGGTGTTTGGCTTTGTTGTGTGTAAGTCTTTGTCCCCTATTTCCCTATGGAAATCATGCCCAGCTAGGTGGTGACAGTCATGCTGAGAGAGTAAGGAGCAGACTAGCCTATGGTTGGGTGGAATGTTCTAGCGACATAGTTGGTTGCGGGGAAAGCTTCTTTCAAGATAAGTATTCTTGTGTATTTTATCCCTGCAACTATATTTGTTATGAAATAATATGAACATGTTGAATGCTTGAATGAAATGTGTTTTGCTTCCGTTGTATGTTAAGGATTTATGCTTCTGTGTATATTTTATGTTCAATGCAACTTTTATTTTTTGTGTTCATGGGGATTAGATTGCTCGGATTGCTAGTGGCATAGTTGTGTCCTCTCTCTGGTAGAAGGGTGGGTACGTGATAGTGAACATCTGGGATATGTCAATATTTGAAGTAGAATCATCAATGAGAACATTAAAGGTGCTAGGTTCTGCAGTAAATAACTCTATTTATTAGACTCGTGGCAACTTGAAGCTATAGGAAGTGAGTCATAAACTCAGGATTCTAGGAAAGGGGTTGGAATCCTTGGAGATTGAAAAATATTTTAAGGTTCCTAAGGCTAGGTGGAGCGTGGTTGTATAGCTATCATCTTACGAAAGACATTCACATCTGTTTTTACCAATATCCTATCTTCAGTACATTAGTTTAAATAAATGGGTTAAATTATCATTTAATTATTTGATATAATGTGATGATTGCCTGCTAAAAAAAATACAAAGAATGTATAAGTATGTATTATGTATGAATAATATAGCTGGTAAATAATTAAATAAGACTATATGTTTATTGACATTGGTTGGAAAGGTATTGCAGTATAATGTGTAACCAAATCATATCGACTATCACATTTTGTTTCTTTTTTTAATGAAAAACCCTAAAATGAGTCTGTTGTAAATGAATTAAACTAGAGTAATAATTGAAGAAACAGAATGTAAACATTGCTATTACACTAAAAATTCAGTATCAATTTCATGAGCAAACAAGTAGGAGAATACCTTAGAAAACCCTAATTGTACAACTATTATTTTCAAATATCCATATACAAAATCAAGGGTTTAGTCAAGTAAATTCGCTTTTAACACATGCTTGTCAAAATAGTAAGGGACGAAACAATTTAAACCTTGAATTTATTAAACTTTTCTAGGCATGAAGAAAAGCTTTAAAAGTCTCTAGAGAGAGAAGTAAATACATTATAAACTATTGGTGACTGTAAAAGTCGAAAATACACCACATTTGAGTCTTAAAATTATTAGAAACCCTTATGAAAATCTCAACTTGTGGTGGGAAAGGCATCCTATCATCTCTTGTTCATTTAATATCAACTGATATTACAACTAGTTAATGAACTAGGTAATAAACATGAATTATGTAGAAGGGAAATACTACTTCCATATTCTCTCTTTATACCAACCTGTGCACGTTAAGGAAGGTTTTAAAAAATCTAGAACAACAATGAAGCCAAATAATTGAAGCTTCAACCTTCACTTTACAACCATGAATGAGAGCTGAGTACTAGGGCTTACCTGGAATGAAAGATGACATAGATAATGTATCCAGCTGAAGCCTTGGAGAAGACTCGAATCCTTGCAATGTAACCAATTTTGTGATTGTTATTTTAAATTGGAAATGTAGTAACATACATCAACTAAAAAAAACTGAAGGGTAGCAATACTTTATACCTCGCACATGAAGGCACATAGTGGATGTAAGGTGAAGAGATTACAGTTGATACATAGAACACTAGAGAAGTAGAAGTAAGCTTAAATGGAACCTTCAAGAGAAAGGAGGAAGAAATGATGCTTGTATTCAAATAAGAAATTTTATGGTCTCGCCAGGAAATACTCTATAAACATAACATTCTACCATCTTCTATAATGTATCCTATTTAACAAAAAGTGAGAAGATTCCTGGAATCTTTCGTATTTCGGGAATAACATTTTGCTCATAACTTAGAATTGGATAGACTTTGGACCATTGGAAAGGTCTTGAAATTATCTACAACTTTTTTCTTTTTAGTTTTTCCTAATTCCTTACCGTTTGTATGGGGCGAACGTTTTAGTAACAAATCATATTTTTAAAGGCATCTTTTAACAGATGCTTTGTTACTAAAATGCCCGCCTCGGATAAACGGTAAAGAATTAGGAAAATTTGAAAAAATAAAAGTTGTAGAGAATTTTAAGACCTTTCCAATGTTCGAAAGTCCGCCAAATTCTGAGTTACGAGAAAAACGTTATGCCAAAAATACGAAATATTCCTAGAATATTCTGGTCTTTTTTCAGGTAGGATACATTTTGGGAAAAATAAAACCTTATGAACATCTCCCCATAAAATAACTTTGCACTCAAGCTTATCATCTATATATGGTTCATGGAATTTCCTTGAAATACCTTGTATTCTTCACCATATACATCCCAACAGACTTAATCCTTCACTAAACATTGTTGCATGGCCTCGCCATGAAAGTCTTTTCATAAGCTCTCATCAGAAAAGACCCTACAGACCTACTCTTCGACTGAACAAAAAATAAACTAAACCCTTCATTTGGTAGCATTGATAAATGATAACCCAATTTCGAGGAAAGTATGATCATGCAGAGCTAAATCCATTGTAAAGAGAAAATATGGGATGTAGTTGGATTCCACGTAACACTCTTGACAGTAGAAAATTAAATTCCAACCCATAACCAATGGTATAACATAAACCATAATATGATAGTTGAGTTGACTTGGTGGAGGTTGATGCGGCTTTACCTATGGTCATATGATAAAGTATTAGCTCAAAGAGATAAGTAACCCTCAATTTCTTTCTCTATCCATAGTAGTAAAGTATAGGTTTTAGGGGAAGCGACCTCCATTCTTAGTTAAGATTTAGGAAGTCTTAGGTTAAAATAAAAAATTATATNATTCATATAATCATTGCACATGAGGTCCCTTCATTAGGAAGACCACTATTACATATACATTTACTTTTATACACATTTAGTCTCATATATTCCCCCTTGGGGTTATCTCATATACGTTTAATCCCATATGTGGCCTCCTTGAGTCATATCATAGTAACCTCCAAAAATATTTATCCTCAAATCTTTGAAGTTAATGGATTTACATGTGATGAAACCATTTACTATGATATCCTCGTATTCTTACTATTTTGTTGTCATTGATGATAATCCATCTCTATAGATTTGATTATTTTTAGTCTTAATCCTTGATAACTAGTTGTTGCATAATTTTCATTCCATGTGTTGTGATTGCGAGTTCTCCAATTTCTTGTAGTTTTTGGTCTCTCATAATATATAGTTGAATAATAGTTTTTTGGTGTCATATTTCATGAATATTGAGTATTCCATATTCTTTCTTGATAGTGTCATTATATATATTATTTTCTTTCTTGGTAATGAGAATGTCAATATGGTTTCACATGTGATGGTTTCTCTTCTTGCTACACACTCATATCACCAATCTTCAATTTAGTGTATATTGGTGTCCTTTATTCTATATGCTTAATATTTGATTACTCCCACCTCTAAGATAATACCCTCATATTTGACATGTACATCTCCATGCTAGAGCTCAATTTCTTGAAGTATTTTTTGGTGACATTCTAGAATCCTGTCTTTCTTCTCCTTTTGAAGCTAAAATGTGATGTCATTGATCTATTTCTTATGTACTCCTTCAATTCAATATTTCATTTCTAATTTTATGTCATTTTCATTTAGAGATTTTTCAACCTTCTTGCGAATTCCTAAGTTGTCAACTTGTGTTGTCGTGGCATTTGATAATTACATTGGCCCTCCATAGGACCAATCTCAACCAAAGCACATACCGATTCTGCCCATAAACCAAAGCAACACGAAACAATTCCACCTCAAGATGGCTTGGACATTGACTACTAGCATAGATCCATCTAAAATGGGATCTATCAAGCGTCGAGAGGAATCAAATTTCTCAAGGTACAAACCATTTTTTAGAGTAGAAACATTGAGGAATGTGTAATCCAATATTTACGGTTTTAGTTTATCTTATTTATATTGTTTTATATATATGCAATTCTAAATAATTTAAATTTAATTTGAGCCAACATGTAATATTTAATAATTTTTTATTATTTTTTATAAATGACACGTGTCAAATCCAAGATGAGCACGGAAGGGGTTACACATATCTCCCTTACTGGGTTGTAGAATGCACCTCTTCGATGCAATCAATAAATCCTAAGGATTGATATTAACAAGGTCAACCATTGATGTTGGTATCATTGAGTATCTAGGTTTGACCTTCACGACAATGTGCACTACAACATTAAAACAAATGTGAATTGCACCATCAATCTCCTTCGACTATTATGCAAAGATGAAGGACACGTCATGTGCCACACTTTGAAAAATAGAAGAGGCGCACCTTGATTCTTTGTCCCCTTCACACTTAAAATTGCAATCCTCAATCCCTACACTCCCCCTACCAAATGAAAATAAAATTATATTATCTACATACACAACTCTCTCTCATTTTTACAATAATATCAAAATTCTTTTCAACCTTTATTTTCCCTCTTCTAAGCTATGATACTTTTTAAAAAATTTTTTTTAAACTATAGTACTTTATTACATTGAAGGTGTTATTTAAGGGTCCTGCTCCTCTATAGTTTTCATCATCTGTCAACGACCTATGAGGAGCATCTACGTGTCCACAGACTCAGTCTTCCATTTTTTTTCAGAACCTAAAGGTCACTAAGGGATTCGAACTCAAGCCACATCAGCAAGGGATGCAACAGAAGGATGCATCACATCTCCTTTGATGTCACCTCAGAGGGATTTGAACTCGAGACCCGTTAAGAATACTTCAAGAACGTTCACGACGTATTCGCCATCTGTGCGCTCTTTGAGATCATGTTCATTGTCACCTTCTCCTCTAAGGTCCTGCTTCTATGGGTATCCTAAGAAGCTTTTGAGAAGCTTGATCTCCAAGAGATCGTCGAGTTCCAGTAAATGAAGAAATATGATTCCCATATTGGTGACGATGAACTCATCACTGTTGTCATGATTGAAAAGTAAAAAATGAGGGTTCAAAATAAGGATAGGGGCATATTGAACGAGGATTCGGACTTGTTGTTTGACGATGAGTTTTTCACGGATTTGATTACTTTTTCATTGAAAGGTCACGAGAAGCAGCTCAAAAAAGCTCTCAACAAAGAGAATAAAGTGAACCGAGATGTAGAGGATTTGGTCAAGTGGGTGAATCAGGCCTTGGCCAGGATGGACGATAGGGTTTTAGATGGCTTGTTGTCTGATGAAGAAAAATTCAAGTAAGAACAAGTAATACTATTTGTAAGAAGAGCATGTTATGTTGAACCTTGGGGATTTTGATTCTATCGATTAGTTTTCGCTTCGTAAATTGCCATAAAGATACATAATGGTATGATAATGAATATACATAATGGTATGATAAGTAGGAAATTCAAGTTTAGGTAAATGTTTATGACTAACATGTTTGTATTATGGGGATTCATGTAAAGATTATCTGAGGAAAATATTTAAAATGCCTTTAATTCCTTTTTGTATTCCGCAGATTCATGTAAAGATGAGGAAAATATTTTAAAGATGAGGAAAATATTTTAAATGCTTTTAGATCCATTTTATATTCTGGGGATTGATGTAAAGATTATATGAGGCAAATATTTCAAATGACTTTAGTTATTTGATTGATTATTACACAGTTTCCTTCCCCTCCATGCCTGTCAAATAATTTCCTTCCCATAGGGCACACCCAGACCTCCGAAACTGATTCTTAATGCTTATTTACTGATGCTCCATACTGCCTAGGTCTAAGTTTTAGAACTTTTGCCACTGATATGACCACCCAGTATTATTTCTTAATGTTGCATAAGTTCATAACTGAATTTGGTTTCACCACTACTTCATGACTGAGGATAAACTAAGGAATTCCCAGGAATGCTTAGATTTGAGAAGTGAGGAGGTTCACTGCTCAATGTTGTTTTGTTGTTTGATTTGACCAGAGACTTTCTAGAAATCTCCAAAATGGTAACAACAATTTGTTTTTATTTATTTATGAAAATGCACCCTATTTAACTAAATTCAATTTTTTATAATCTCTAATTATAAACGTATATTCTTAATTATTTATAATTGTTTTGTTTCAAACTAAAAATATCCACATCAAGGATGATTCTTAACGATTTATAAGATCATAAGTCAACTTTAACTTATTACTCAAAACTGAAAATAATTATTAAAAAGATCCATTTAAGTTTAAGTAATTTAATCAAATTTATATTATGATTATTTTAAAAACTCCAACAGGTTTTATTCAACACATTTTAATGGAGTGAGCTAAACTCTAGACCATTTGCATCTTTGTTGACAAAATTTGTCGGAATGGGGGGAGGGAATGTTTGCTGAAATTGTGATTTTGGTTGCTAAAATTGCAATTTTGGTTGCATAAATGGATTCAACCCACTTGATAACTATTGGGGCACCTAGATTATGCAATTTCAACAAACTGAAACTACAATTTCAACATTTCTTACCGGATTTTAGTCAAAATTTTCACCGAAAAAATGGTGCAAACTATATAGAGTTTAGCTCACTCGCATTTTATTTGAAAACTTTACTCGCTAGATTTTATACATACACATTTTAATTCATTAAAGTTTCACTCACCTCCCAAGAACTGGATGCCACAAATAATATTCAATTATATTTCATGATTGGCTCCATATTCCCTCTACATTGATTGCAAAGGCAAAAGTAGGCAGGTAGCTCAAGTTCAATTCTGAAAAATCCACGCATTTGGAAGGAGGTAAGAGGATTCAATACTTGATCCATCTGTCGGAAAAGTAATTTCTGTGTGCTTGATTTAATTAATTGGTTCTTGTGAAAGACAAAGTATCAGAGCTTCACAAAATTTTATTGACTTGAACGTTCATTCAGTAATAATCGATTTCGTTGTGTTCTCCAGGAAAAAATATTTTGTCTATTTTAGGTTTTTGCGGTAAAATTATTGTATGGTAGATATGATCTTTGAAATGCAACAGAGCATCAAGAGATCACTGCTTTCGGTATTTTGATTTAATGGCAAAATGCCTTTTTCTTATAACCTCATTGTATCTTTTACGTATTCCTTTTAACCTAACCTTTCACCTGCATCTTAGTCATGGTTAACTATATGCAGTTTAATCTGATTCACGGATTTTGATTTCCCTGGGATAGAAGAGTTATTGATCTTAGGACCCCATGTTTATTTTCTTCTTAAATTTCTTTTATAAATTATCATAGCAATATTGGGTTCTCATATTTAAAATTAAACACAATCTTAGTCGTTTTAATGATGTCTCACCTGTAGAGTTAATTTTTGTTTCCTGCAGATTCTGGCCATTAATTTGTTTGAAATCCTTCTTACACACCTTTCATCATTTGCCAAATTATTTTAAAAATGAGATAAAGTTGAAGGAGAGATGTTTCACAATGGCTTGGAAGGTCCATGTTGTACTTATGAATTGGGCTACTGGATATTCAGGTAATAGGTTGTCCACTAGGTAATGGCTTTGGTTGTGATAGAAATTAGAATATACTCGTTTTCTTGTCTTTTCTTCATTAGGTTCAAATCATGGGGTGTACACATAGGGATCTTTGATTTGATGTATATGTCAAGGTCTTTTGATTTTGAGTTGGTAAAGGTGTTTGAAAAAAATATGACTATTCAAAAGATGCCAGCAGTGCTAATGGAACGCATGATGACTCATTATTGGCTGTTAATGAAGTCATATGTGGGTCAATTATCTGCTCATGAAGGAATGTAGGGCTGCCACGATTCCTAGAGTAATTGAAGCTACCCAAACTTTTGTCAAATACTGGATATGAAAACGACCACCGGTGTAATTGGCATGTGGACTCAATTTACCCAAAGGTCGATTCCTCTACATCTTAACATGCAAATGGATGGTCGTTCCAAACTCTGTCATGAATAAACTTCTCAATCACAAAAAAAAAATCATGTTTGGCTGCTCCATCAAAATCATAATTTCTATCAGTCGGTCAACAAGGAAATCGGGTTCACGATTTCGTCTTTTATTTCACTACCAATTATATGTGGGTCGTGATCTCTGGCGAGGTTTTTAAATCCAGCTGCCAACTTCATTGAACCTCGAGCTTAGGTGTTTAAAAATAATCGTGGCATGATTTTGGTGTGGGTGTTGTTCAGTGTCAATGCACAATGATTATGAGAAGTGATAGATGGTGACAAAAACTTTCATAATCGATTGCCAAATAATACGGGATCAACAAGTACTCCTGAACTCCAACTTGAAACAGTTTCTCAACCATAATTTTTTCATGCTAGCTATTCCAAACTTAACAACTCAGGTGCCAATGAATAGATATGGACAATCCAACAAAATGCGTGGAATATGGTAGGTGAACAATGCATGTTTCTAAATTCCAGGCTACAACAACATATATCAAAACACGTGGAAGATGGTAGGTGAACACTGTATGTTTTTAAATTCCAATATACAACAAAATATATCACCAACTACCCACAAAAGATGCTCCAAAGCTCCACTTTCTCGTGAAGTTACCACAAGCGATTGCCATTCAACAAAAACGTGGAATTTCATTTTGTAATTGGCTACCATGGGTCCAAATTCGTCATGAAGAAGTGTGCTAAAGTGGCCATTGTTGATGCGGTTGATCGCATGGTAGATGAATTGGTTCCTTTATAGCTGATAAGGGGCCACAAGACTTGGAGTATTGATCGCTAATATACCCACAAGACAGTTCTTTAACCAATTCAGAGATCACAACCATTATTTACCACCTATGGAATTTTAAAACTAAGCTTTGTTTTCCTTCATTCCTACTTCTCTCGCCTTCGACTACAATGACTTCATAGATGGGGTGTCACTATCATACTAATATATGTAATGATTTAATGAATAGAAATACCAATGCCCCAAACTTTGGTACTGACATCATTAATTGCACATTTTCAGAAAGCATCTCCTTGAAATCCATGTATGGAGATGCAATAACAATCTTCAGTACTCCTTGTGAAACTTGATCTACAAGATTAGTTACTACCTCATCTGCATTTAGTGTCTTCATTTTCAGTTAGACCCTGCAGATTCCTCATCGACAAAGCCTTCTAGATATTCTTGCTCAACATTGGAATCAATGACTTCATCCTCAGAATCAACATGAGGTACTTCATCTGGATATTCATCATTGCTTGTTGATATGATGAAATATGATCCAAAAACAAAGTGCACTGAGTTTGAGGTTGTTGCTTGGGAACTTGGATCCTTATTGATATAACTCACAGGATCGAGTCTGGGTTTTTGAAGGGAGAGCCTTCCAACAAAGAAATTAGGAAAACATGTGAACTGCAGTCTTTATGTTTAATAGTCTCTGTAATTGCATCATACTTGTGACCACTGTAGAAACATCTTTAAAACCCTTACGTTAATCCCCTTCATCTTTTTTATATCTAAAATTTTTGAAACAAATCTTTATAATGTGATTGGTATAGTTGGTGTACACCCCTGTCAAAATGGGGGTGGTAACAAGTGGTTGTCTGTTGATTTTTTCATCTTCATAATATATATATATATATATATATATATATATATATATTAAAGTCTAGTAATACCAACTTTAGTTTATAGGACTTAAAAAGGGAAATACTTGGTTTGCTTTAAAATTTTGTTAGTGTGCTAAAAAAATTGTAATTTTCAATTTCATATATCAAAGCTTACGACTCTGAGGGCCTCCACATTCTATCGTGATGGTTTTGGGATCCGCAAGGATCGAAGGGCACCATGCCTTTGTCTTTACATGTAGTGAAGAGAAAATGTACAAAGCAATTCAATGGAATTGTTACGTCTATCAAAATTTGTGCCCCCTGAGCTACAATATGTGCGTAGAAGTGGGTTGGCTTCTGCATCCATTATGGCATGAAAATTGGACAACAAGCTACTAATGGACATCCTAACTATATGCATTTGATATTCAATACGAAGATTGGCTCGAGATATTAAAAACTTAAACAAAATATAAATATTTTCTTCACTTGTCAACCTTATTTGGGCATTCAATGATCTTCAATACATAAGATTATAAGAGGACCCACGCAAATGGTTGACAGGAAAAATGGTGTCACTTGTGCAAGTTATAATGTGCAAAAATTTTGATGTCTCGCATAGTTCAAGTTTCAATTTCAAAGGTATAGTCTATCCACGTCTAGGTCAGATCTCATTTTCAAGGTCTAGTTCCTCCACATTCGAGGTTCTTTAAAGCTACCTAAAACATGGAAAACTCCTATAACTATGCCCCTTGGATTTCTCTTTTCTGCTTTATAACATTCCGTTAGCATTCAAAGGATGGAGCCAAAAACATTGACTTATTCACCAAATGTTTTCAAATTTAAGAACTTTATGTACAAATTCCTTTTGAAAGAAACTTATTTTCACTTATGTGGTGATTTAGAAGTTTAATGTAACTTATTTTCACTTATTTTTCCAAACTTACTTTAATCACATAAACTTTTATTATTTATACACAACTTTTTCTCATTTTTGAAACATATCAAAATTCTCTTCCCCATTTCACTTCCCCACTTTAAGGATATGCTAGTTTATTATTTTTATTGATAATAAAAGCCATATACTGCCTCAATATTATAGACCCACATTAATGATTTGAAGAGAAATGTATAGGTTCCACCAATCCGGACACGCGTTCCTAGAGAGAATCCAATGAGGGAAGTGAACATTACCTTTGTTTTCCAGAAGGGAACACGTTGGCCATTAAGTTTATATTTTATTGATTCGCAGTGTTGAGTGCCTCTCGAGTCTCCATACTTGTGGGCGTCAGAGTCGTAACCTGAATTTTGCTTAGTCAATTATTATAAAGATGAGAGTTTCCATGAATAACGATGATCATGCGTTTAAGAATGGTGAAGACTTTTCACCAAAAATATATCTATACACAATCATGACACCAGGAGCCCGTTAAAATTTGCAATCCGCATACAATAAATAGGTAACCATAGTCGTGTAAAATACAACCTTGAATGAATCAATCAAGCCATCGTAATCGAAGATTCGAACCCGGATTCGAGGTTTTTCTGCACTTTTCTAATCGCCCTGGTCGGTTCCTTGCTTTATTGGAAAGTAGGCGGTCGTTGGCAAGCTTTTGTTCGCTTTCTACAACCACCATTGCGGATTCACCATCGCTAGATTTTTCAACGCACCCTCCTCCTTAACTTCTCTCGCGCAACCACGCAATGATGTCCGAGAATACCAAATCAATGTGCTGCAGGGGTTCACCATAAGTCAAGCGGTGCCACATATCCGGGTACAGATTCAGCGTTTTGTCGGAGCTTTTCGCAGAAGAATACAGTTATTTGCTCACAAATGGATCTGTTACTTATCGTCCTCTCCATGGACATGTTGGAAATATTAATTACTGGCTGATCCATAATCCAATCAGCCGACTTTGTCAGAGTTTGTAGCACGTTAGAAAGTGTCAAAGAGTCTGACAAGAGAAAGAGTTCAGATTTCTCGTATATAAAAGAGTAGAATTTAGTTACTGAAACTAAGTTTCTAGGTAGAGAGTAATTACACTCCTTAAATGTTAAAACGGTTAGTCTACAGAAATTTTCTATATGAAGGAAGAATTTGTAAACCTAAAAATACAAGCAATAGAGAAGAGAAGTGCGGCCAAGAAGAAGAAAAACTCACTCAAGAGTTTGAAGCTCAAGCTTTTGTGTTTTTACCAAGTTTGTATTTACCTGCTGTAAGTTTTGTTATGCTGCCACATGAAATACAAATCCTTAAGTTTATGGATGAATGAATGTTTTAGATAGCCACACATCTTCTCCATATTTACCCGAGTGAATGTTGTTTACATTTACTATGAGTGAAAGACACCAAGAATCCATGAATATTTCACTGTAAGAGTTTCTAGATTTACGCTCAGAGGTTCAATACAAATCTTGTTTATTATTTTCTTATATGGAATTGTGAGTGATTCGCAATATAGTTGTGTTGCACTTAATCCTAGGTTATATCAACATAAAGTGTTTTTCATATTCCTAAGTCCGTAGAATATGAAATATAAAGTTATTGGGTAGAAATAAAAATTTGTTCACACATGAGTTGGTAGCAACCAAATTCATGTAGTAGTAAAAGCCAGTTGAAGCCAAAGTAAAAGTCATTTGCACGTGAAGAGTCCATGGCAGTTACTCCGTCGCAGCATAGTAACTCTGCATAGTAATTTAATAGTAACTCTGCGCAGTAATTTAATTTCTTTTGGCAGTAAATTCAGCCGCAAGAAAATAAGTTTTGAAAAAGTAAAAAGGGGAAAACAGAAAGGTTGTGATGTGGGTTAACTCAAGTTAATTGAAATCTTGTTCTAAAAGGGAAAATGTAATTTTCTAAGGAAAGTTAAAAATTAAAAAAATGGCTTCTACTTTTGGTTCAAATATGTCGAGTTTATAAACTTCGATTTTTACAGGAAAGAATTATGAATATTGGTCTTTAACAATGAAAGCTTTATTTAGAGGTCAATATGTTTGGGATATTGTCCAGAATGGTTATACAAAACTAGCAGATCAAGCTGCATATAATAATCATATAATAATCTCTCACAAGCTGAGATATATATCCCGAGGGAACAGAGGAAGAAAGATGGAAAAACTATGTTCTACATACATCAAGCCATGCATGAAAGCATACTTCCAAGAGTAGCAGCAACAATTACCGCAAAGCAGACATGGGACACATTAGGGACAACTTATCAAGGTTTGGATAAGGTAAAGACTTCAAAGCTGCGAATTCTGAGAAGAGATTTTGAATCTCTGTCCATGAAAGATTCAGAGTCAGTAGACTCATTTTATACTAGAGTTGTTGGTTTGATAAATCAACTGAAATCTCATGGAGAAACCATAGCAGACCAAAAGGTGGTTGAGAAAATTCTCATAAGTCTTCCCCCAAGATTTGAAAACTTGGTTGTAACCTTGGAAGAACACACATACATGAGAACGTTTATCATTGATGAGTTGCAAGCTTCACTCATCAATCATGAACATAGGCTCAACAGAACACAAACATCACTGTAAGGTCCATTCACAACACAATCATCTATAAGCCGTGAAAGAGGCAGGGGGAGAAATAATTTCAGAGGCAGAGGAAGAAACTTCTCAAGAGGAGGATGCAACAGTGGTTCTGTAGATGTTGCTAGTAGAGGACAGAATTAGAACACAAGTTAGCCAAGTGGTCACAGGTTTGATAAATCAAAGATTCAATGTCATTATTGTAAAAAAATTGGTCATTATGCATATGAATGCAAGAAGAAGAAATATGATCAAGGAAAGCAAAGCCAGAATCAGTCGACGAACAGAACCATTTCGTTGAGCACAATGTTGATGGCATGCGCATCCCTAATTGAATGCAATACCATCCAAGAAAGTCCATCTGACATATGGTATTTAGATTCAGGATGCAAAAATCATATGACTAGTAATTTAAATTTATTTTCCAGTCTAGATAATTCAGTTCAAACTGATGTTACACTTGGAAATAATGTCCAAGTCACTGTTTTGGGAAAATGTACTATTAGTATTTTAACCAAACAGGGGGAGCATAAGTATATGCCTGATGTTTACCATGTAGAAGGTTTGAAACATAATTTGTTGAGTATTGGATAGTTGATACATAAAGGTTACAGAGTTTACATGGAAGATAATCACTATGTGATTAAATATGTACGTCCAAGCAACCAGCTGATAGCAAGAGTGCCAATGACAAGCAATCGCTTGTTTCCATTGAGGGTAGTTCTAGACAATACAGAAGCTACATTCAAGGCAGAAATCAAAGAAGAAGTCATGTACAACAATAAGAAAGAAAAATACGACGCTAATTTTTAGGCTACATTTCAAACAAAAGTTCAGGATGATTCTTGGCTATGTCATTTTAGATTTGGACATCTGAAATTTGGTGGACTGAAGTTGCTGCACACAAAGAATATGGTAAAAGGATTGCCATTGATTGACAAACCAGAGAGAGTTTGTGAAGGCTGCATCTTTGGCAAGCAGCATAGAGAGACTTTTCTAGTTGGAAAGTCATACAGAGCGCGCACACCACTTGAGATCGTGCACTCTGATATTTGTGGTCCAATGTAGACAACGTCCATTGGTGGCTGCAACTGTTTTATTACAAGTTTATTGATGACTACTCAAGAAAAACATGGGTATATTTTTTGAAACTTAAATCTGATGCATTTAGTTGTTTTCAGCAGTTCAAGGCACTCGTGGAGAACCATAGTGGACACCCCATAAAAATCCTAAGAATAAAGAGAGGCAGTGAATATGTTTCAAATGAATTTCTAAATTTCTACAAAACTCATGGGACAGAAGCAATTCACTGTGCAGTATACACCTCAGCAGAATGGTATCATAGAGAGAAAGAACAGAACCATTATGGAAATGGCGTGCAGCATGATAGCAGCCAAGCATTTGCCAAATGAATATTGGGGTGAAGTAGTCCCAACTGCCATATACATTATGAATCGATGTCCGACAAAGAGTGTGAAGAACAAGATTCCTCGAGAAGCATGGACAGGTATGAATCATAATGTTTCTCATTTAAATTCTTTTGGTTGTGTCGCATATGCTCATGTGCCAGATGAGCTAAGAAATAAATTAGACAAGAAGGGACAAAAATGTATTTTTATTGGTTATTTTGAAGACACAAAATCATACAAGTTGTATGACCCTGTCGCAAGGAAAGTAACTATTAGTCGCGATGTTCAATTCATTGAGAATGAATCATGGGATGGAACCATCGAGAAGAATGTCAATATTGTGTCGAATGTCGAGCATGAAGACATGACAGAAGAAGTGGTTCAAACACCACAAGTAAATCAACTGGTCGCAGCACCGTCGACTCCCATGACACTGTGACATGGTTCAGCACAAGGAACAACAACACAAATCGCAACTCAAGCTACACCGACAAGCACACCAAGAGGATATCAGACTCCATCAAGTAGTTCGACATCAGTAGATCCAGTGAAGACAAGAAGTCTGCATGAGATATATGAATCTGGTACACCAAATTCCTTCTCCCTCTTCACATTATTCTCTCAAATAGATGATCCACTAACATTTGAGGAAGTTGTTGAAGAAGAAGTATGGGCACAAGCCATGGATGAAGAAATAGAATGCATTGAGAAAAACCAGATATGGGAACTGGTTGATGTACCAAAAGATAAAGATGTAGTCAGCATTAAATTGATTTATAAGACCAAACAAGATGTTGATGGGAATGTGCAGAAGCACAAGGAAATAATGGTAGCAAGAGGGTTCACACAATAACCCGGCATAGATTTCAATGAAACATTTGCACCAGTTGCACACATGGATACAATCAGAACTGTTTTGGCCATTGCCGCACAAAGCAAATGGTTTGTTTATCAAATGGATGTTAAGTCGGGATTTCTGAATGGTTATTTGGATGAAGAAGTATATGTAGAACAACCACAAGGCTATGACGTCCCAGGACAAGAACACAAATTGTACAGACTGAAGAAAGTTCTCTATGGTTTAAAGCAAGCTTCAAGAGCTTGGTACAGTCGCACTGATTCCTATCCCATTGAGAATGGATTTCATAGAAGTGAATGTGAGCCAACGTTGTACACCAAAGTGAATGAGAAAGGTAACATGTTAATTGTTTTCCTGTATGTAGATGATTTAATATTTGCTAGTGATTTTGGCATAAAATAATTTAGAACAGTCATGGAATGGGAATTTTAAATGAATGATTTGGCGCTCATGAAGTTCTTTCTGGGCATTGAAGTCCAGCAATCTGAAAGCGGTATTTTCATATCACAGTCCAAGTATGCAAACACGGTTTTAAAAAGATTTAATAAGTCAAATTGAAAGGCAGCCCCAACACCAGTAATAACAGGTTTAAAATTGAGCAAAGATGATGATGGATCAACTGTAGATCCTACGCTGTTTAAAAGGATTGTTGGCAGCCTTATGTATTTAACAACGACCAGACCAGACATCATGTATGGAGTAAACTTGATCTCAGGATTCATGGAGTCATCAAAAGACTCACATTGGCAAGCAGGTAAAAGAATTCTGAGGTATGTAAGTGGTACAAAAGATCTTGGACTAATCTATTCAACTTCAGAAAATTTTAAACTCATAGGATATACTGACAGTGACAATGGAGGCAGCACATATGATAGGAAAAGAACATCTAGGTACACATTTCATTTTGGTACAGGGGTTGTTTCGTGGGCTTCGAATAAACAACCCATAGTAACTCTATCTTTAGCAGAATCAGTATGTTGCAGCTACAGGCACTGCATGTCAAGATGTTTGGATGAAAAGAATGTTAAAATATCTGTCATAGAACCAGCAAGAACCAACAACCATTTTCTGTGATAACAATTCAGCCATTTCCTTGTCAAAGAATTATGTGTTTCACAAGAAAACCAAACACATTGACACAAAGTATCATTTCATAAGAGAGTTGGTGAACAACAAAGAAATTTGTTTAGAATTTTGCAGGTCTGAAGATCAACTTGCATACATCTTTACAAAACCATTGGAAAGGGATACATTTCAGTATCTCCAAAGTTATTTGGGAATGAACAAAGCATGTTTTCTACTCTGAAAAACATTTGTAATATTTTGTTTTTTAAATTACAATCTACTCATAATTAAGGGGGAGTGTTGGAAATATTAATTACTCGCTGATCCATAATCCAATCGGCTGACTCTATCAGAGTCTGTAGCAGGTCAAAAAGTGCCAGAGAGTCTGACAAGATAAAGAGTTCATATTTCTCGTATATAAGACAGTAGAATTTAGTTGTTGAAGCTAAGTTTCTAGGTAGAGAGTTATTATAGTCCTTAAATGTTAAGACGGTTAGTCGGTAGAAATTTTCTATATGAAGGGTGAATTTGTAAATCTAAAAATATAAAGACAGACAAGCAACAAAGAAGAGAAGTGTGTCAAAGAAGAAGAAGGAAAACTCACTAAAGAGTTTGAAGCTCAAGCTTTTGTGTTTTTACCAAGTTTGTATTTACGACTGTAAGTTTTGTTATATCATCACATGAAATACAAATCCTTAAGTTTATGGTTGAATGGATGTTTTAGATAGCCACACATCTTCTCTATATTTACCTGAGTGAATGTTGTTTACATTTACTATGAGTGAAAGACATCAAGAATCCATGAATATTTCAATGTGTAAAAGTTCCTAGATTTACGTTCAAAGGTTAGACACAAATCTTGTTTATTATTTTCTTATATGAAATTGTGAGTGATACGCAATATAGTTGTGTCGCAGTTAATCCTAGGTTATCGCAGCAAAAAGTGTTTTTCATATTCCTAAGTCCTTAGACTAGGAAATATAAACTTTTGAAAATTTGTTCACACATGAGTTGGTCGCAACCAAATTCATGTCACATTAAAAGTTGGTTGAAGCCAAAGAAAAAGTCCTTCACAAGTGAAGATTCCCTCACAGCTACTCCATCGCAGTAAATCTGTCACAACACAGTAACTCTGCGCAGTAATTTCTTCGTGCAGTAAATTTCGTTGCAAGAAAATCGAGTCGCAAGTTTTGAAAAAGTAAAAAGGGGAAAACATAAAGGTTGTGCTGCGCGGTAACTCAAGTTAATTGCCATGGCCGCCGTTCTCTCTCGAGAGCTGTTGTTTTCTCCCGAGAGAACAATAAAAAAATGGAATCTCACCTACATACATGCAAATATAATTAATTGATATTATAAGTTATAATTCATTACAACCAGCATTCAATTCAATGTTCCAATTCCATACCTCGTCCATTTGTTTCTCAATGTCCAAACTTGTAATCAGGAGCTTGTAAACCATCTTTAGACGAGCTTTGCCTTGATAAACATATGGATTTGTCTGAATCTGTATTTAGGTGCAAATATTAGAGTAAGCATATATAAAAAAATTACAAAATGTTAGAAGGAATTATATAAATAATACAATTCATTACCTTATGTTTCATTTCTGAGTCCTTAAAGGCCGTATCTATAATGTCCTTAGTGGGTACAAGGTTTTAGGTTGGAACTATGGTAGTTAGCTTCTTCAATATGCTGATAACCAAGGGATGAGGTTTTACTTCTTTTGCTAACTGTCATATACATGTAAGTATAAATGAATATGCATAAATTTTAAACTTTGTTCAAAAGAATTTAAATTGAATATCCATAAGTACTGAAATGTTCCACAATAATAATACTTGCAAGGGATTTAAATAACTCCTAAAATGATAAAGATCCAAACTACTAGTTCATGTAATTTATATATACTTTGCACATGGGGGCAACAAGTACAACGCCATTCCAATAGTTGGGCTGTTTTCGATGGATGAGAAGTGCCACCGCTCCTCCCATTGATTCGCCATAAGGAACTTCGCTTTCTTCCTATACTCAATTCTCTCTGCAATTTGTACATCTTCTCAAACTTAAATGAAAATATTCAACTTTAAGATATGGAAATTAAAAAAATAACCTAATTATACATACCAGCAACGCTTCCGAAAAAAGATACAGAATCCAATAAAAGGTCATTGAAGTTTTGTATATAACCACTTAATCTAGCAGATTTGCCTTGTCCTTCGTAATCTATACCAAATACTGCGTACCCCGCCTTTGCAAGCCTCATTCCTGTTTCTGATATTAATAGCTCCAATTGAGTTATTACTCATGCTAACATAAATTAATTGGAAATTTTAGTCTCTACAAAACATTGGCATTCATTTATAGCCCATGGAACAAAGATAACAAATTAACAGATAGAGCCAGTCCAAGTGCCTTCCATGAAAATTCTGCTCTCTGTAGCATAGCCTACTCCATGAAAACAAAACAAATTAAACAATAGAAACCCTAAATCTTTACGAAATTTACATAGTCACAAATGTATGGAATCATGATTAAGATTGTATGAAGATATAAATTAAACTCTGACGAGCAAATTAAAAAGCTATTGGATGTTGACCATGGTAGAGAAATATAAGGGCTTTGGCTTCTCTATTTGTTGGCATCCATTTGCACGTAAATAGCTTTACTCCTCGCGAGCTTTGAATGAATTCATGTATGATCATAATTGAGTTTAAGGAACACCAACCTAGAATCGAATAAGCCTCTCTATTTATTAGTATTATCGTAGTGTTGTGATATTCACCTCTTCATATTTAACGTTACTGAGTTGATCCCCTGACATGTCTGCAAATGCTTGAAATAGAAAAAACGGTAGATTCAGGTAATGCCAGAGAAAATCCTGGTCACTAAATATTATTTAATGGTTACTAAACTTCCATATGTATTCTATTGTTAATCGATGGTGATCATTAGCCAGCTGGGACAAAGCAATTATTGTTGTCGTTCATTATTGGCTGGTCTTTGGATTTCAAGATAATAAGATCTAACAATCAATAATGAATCTACAACAACAATCATTACTTTGTTGCAAATACAAAATGCCATATAAAAAAATTTCTTACCATAGAAGTGACTGCACAAGATAATATGAGAGGAGCAGATTGCACCCAAATATGATTTAAAGAATCGGTCTGCAAAAGACTTTATTGCTACTAAGACTCCATGAATTTGTAACGGACTATCACATACAAATATAAACACCATGGTTTCAACATGAAATTTTTTTGCGTTGGATTGACGCAATCAACAACCACAGTTGAAGAAGAAATTTGAGGCCAAGCAATGGAATTCACATTGGTCAACGATTCTAGAACCCCAAATCTCATCTAATGCCGCGTCAAATCAATCAAAGCAAGCCCTATAATACAAACTCCCTCTATGGCCAATGGGCATCTTGTATGAATAAGTAAATGCATTATGAAAAAATTTCGTGATAAAAATAACGGAGTTGTCTAACTACGGGACGATTTTGATATTTCGGCTGATTTTTAGTGGAAATCAGGTGAATTTAATTCACAGAATTTTGTAATTTTTGTTTTTTGTTAGACAATTCTAAATGTAAAAATAAAATCAACTGACATAAAATCATCGATGATCTACCTTCTTTGTATTGATTGTAGCTCGAATTCCTCCACATTAAGGTGAAGGCTGGTTCTAGATAGGAATATATTGGATACAATGTTCATCGAGTTGAATCTAAGTGCAACGGTCATTATGTATATATTTATTTATATGCTAATCATAACAACCCTTACAACCTATTTCCTTTAATGTTTATCACAAGTACTATTTACACATGTACTCCACTATGATGGATTGAATGCATGTGTTTGTATTATATGTATGGATTCAACCAAAGTTTATCATACTTTGAACTTTTAATGAAACCTCCATTGTTTTGTGCGCACTGGACTTATATACAAACAAATAATGAAATGTTTGTTCTGACTGTATTGGATGATAGCTCTTTGAGCTATGTAGTTTTGGTTATTGTGAATTCGGTTCTTCTTTGCTCCAAGCCTTTAGGGATACCTACCTATATATATACTAGCACAACAACATAAAATGTTGTTGGTGTACGTCGATCGACGTCATTCAAGGGATGAGAAAGGAAATGGCGCCAATCGGCGTAAACCAACAACATTCTATGTTGTTGTGCTAGTTACTGGACCGAGTTTGGAAAATAACAGTACTAATATTATTGTTATTATAGTTATTATTATTAATATTAACATTATCAATATTAATAATGTTAATATTAGTAATAATAATTACATGATATAATATTTAATTTCTAAATAATAATAATAATTAGAATAAAAATAATATTAGTACTATTATTTTCCTGCTCAAACTCGGTTCAGTAACTAGCACAACAACATAAAATGTTGTTGGTATAAAAATAATAATAATAAATATTATTATTATTTTTAGTATTATTATTGTTATAATTATTAGTATTAGTATTATTACACCTATGATTATGTGATTATGGTACCCTTAAAATTTGTCGATATATGTAAACTTTGTCGGTATAAGAAAAGTTTGACGCTATACCAAAAGCTTGTCACGATGGTTTTATGATTATATCAAAAGGTTGTCTGTATATAAAAAGTTTGTCACTAGAGGAAAATTTTGGCGCCATGGTTTTATGATTATATGAAAAGGTTGTCGCTATACCAGAAGTTTGTCGATATAGTACAAGTGTCGCTATGGCTTTATGATGAAATAAAAAACGTTGTCGCTATTTCAAAAGTTTGTCCCAAACTGAAAAGTTGCTCGGTATAGATTTATGATTAATTGCTAATGTTGGCGATTGTATGAAAAGTTTGGCGGTGCATTAAAAGTTAGAGGCTATATTAAAAGTTTGTCATTATTGTTTGTCAAAATATGAAAATTTTGTCAAAATGGTTTCATGAATGGAATTATAGTAGTAACATTATTCGTATCAAACGTTTCACGCTATGGTTTTATGATGACACCAAAAGTTTGTCACTATACCAAAAGTGTGTCGCTATAGCAAAAGTTTGGCACTATATAAAAAATATGTGGCTATAACAAAAGTTAGACGTTGTATAAAATGCTTGTCGCAATATGGAAACTTTGTCAATAAAGTAAACATTAGTTGCTATGGTTGTCTAAGTATATCACAAGTTTGTGTGGTTTTATGATGACACCAAAAGGTTGTCACTATAAGAAAAGTTTGTCGCTATATCAAAAGTTTGGCACTATATGAAAAGTATGTCACTATTTCTCGCTATACCAAAAGTTGGTTGGTATATACAACGAGTGGCGCTACATTAAAAGATGCTAGATAATTTTTGTTGCTTTGTAAATGTGTCATTTTACCAAAATTTTGGTGCTATAGAAAAACTTTGTCGCTATATTAAAAGGATTGAAGCTATGGTTTTATGAATGTATGAAAAGTTTGAAGGTATAGTGAAAAGGTGTCACGATCTATGAAACGTTTGTTGGTATATGACAACTTACTCGGTACACCTAAAGTTAGTCTCTATATGTAAAGTTTGTCGGTATATTAAAAGCGGGGCGCTATGGTTTATTTCTCATGTCAAAAGTTTGTCGCTACATGAAACGTTTGTCGCAATGGTTTTATGCTTAGCTGAATAGTTTGTCCCTATATCTAATTTGTGGCTACCCTAATAAGGTTCGCGTTATATTAAAAGATTGTCTCCATGTTTTATGATTAAGTGAAAAGTATGTCGCTACATTAAGAGTTGTTTGCAAAATCAAAACTTTGTCCATATATGTCAAGTTTGTCAGTATATCAAAAGTCTATGGGTTTATGATGAATTGAAAAAAGTTGTTGTTATTTCACAAGTTCGTCCCATTATGAAAAGTTGCTCGGTATGGTTTTATGGTTGATTCCAAATTTTGGCGATTGTATCAACATTTTGTCATTGTATTTAAAGTTAGATGGTATATTAAAAGTTTATAGTCATTGTTTGTCACAATATTAAAAGTTTGTTGAAATTGTTTCATGAATGGCATTAGAGTAGTTACATTATTCGTATCAAACGTTTCTCTCTGTATGAAATGTTTGTGGATCCTTGACAAGCCTGTCGTACTATTTCTTTATCATATGCAAATTTTATCTGTATATAAAAAGTTGGTCTCCATTGTTTTATGATTATAAAATCATAGGGTAAAAATAAATATTTATTATATCAAAAGTTCTTTGCTATATTTCCAGAAAGTATGTCATAAATGAATATGCACTTTGACAATTTGGGAAACAACCAGAGCCAGTGCAAGAAAAATATTATATAACCTGAATCCATGGAAAGTGGTGCAAAACTGCAAATGCAAGCGTTACAGATGGATTGATATGAGTCCCAGATATGTGGCCAGTTGACAATATGAGGACCATTACAGCCAAGCCGCTTGCAGCTACCAGTCCCAAATGGCTAACAAAGCCGTCGGTTTTTTGGTTGATGATGGCTGTTGCTGTCCCAACAAATATTAGAATGAATGTATCAATGAATTTGACTACCACCTTCGGTTACAAAACCCTTCATTTTCCTCAGCGTACCTGTGTGCTCACGTCCCTTCCAAAACCCTTCACACTCCTCTTTAGTTAATTTAAGTAACACACTCCTGTTTAGTTAATCCAAAACCCTTTGCACTCCACTCCCATGCGTAGAGCAAATCTGACCATCCAATTTGGTACACAGACGAAGAATATCTGATTTCGTTCAATCTGGGCCGCGCAGACCTAATTACTGATTAAAAGCATGCGATCGTGTATAGGGGGAAAAGTTAATACTATAATTATGCCTATCGAAGAAAGCCATAGGAAATAGCTTTTTTGGAGGAGGTTTTATATTTCTGACTTTAGTTCTTTTAATATGAGGTACTTGGTGAGTACTGACCTCTTGCATAGCCATGTGGCAGATTCTAGAAATATTGGGAACTATGTTCTCAAATATGTAGTTTTTCTTGATCTTCTAGAGATTCCAAATGACAAAAATAGGCAGATACAAAAGATCCCCAACATTGGAGAACCAACTGGTGAGGTTCCTTGAGAGAGTCAAATCTGACCAAACTAACTGCACATTGAAGAAACTGTCTAAAGTGTGCAATAACTCTTGCATGAAAGAACAATCAACAAATAAATGATCAATAGTTTCAGCATTTGACTTGCATAGACTACATCGGTTGAGACAAGTGGCATAATTTTGGTGTCCTCAGACTACCTGTTCTATTGTCTAGGGGTTAATTTTCATATGCCATTATATTCTATTTTTTCCAATTATTATAATAATATATTTATGATGCTAATGTCTTTAGATGTTCCTTATGTTGTTGAGATGCACAACACTCAATGAAACTTTGAAGTATCATGTGGTTTTCGTTGTAGAATTATATTTATCATCTTCATATCCATATGATTTTTATGGGCTTAGCATAGATTAGTATGGGAAAGATATTACTTATTCTCCTCTCATATGATGCACATTTATTCAATCCCATCACATTATATGGATTACTTGCATCCAGAGGAATAATCCTTATAACTCTTCAAAGTGGTCCACATCATTTGTTTATTTTTCTTCAACCACAACAATTGATGGTGGGGTCCTTTTAGAGTTCATCATTTTCAAATTCCTTCTAATCATCCATTAAGGTTTCTTCTACCTCTATCACTTAAGAAACAACTACTAACATTTCTACAGATGGCATCACTAGGCCAACTAACCCACATTTGGTATAGGAAGGTGAATTACCTTTCAAATCAAATACTTCAACATGATTGGCATCAAGATGATGCAACCACAAACAAAGAGAAAGTGAGAGTGTTTTAAGGAATTCAAGTGGCCTTGGCACCATAGCAAAGCATCATTAAATAACTCAAAGCGTTCAAGATCGAATGCCTATTTATAATTATAGAGGTAAATCAGTAATTTTGGAGATACATTCAACATGAAAACAATGAATTTTTGTAAGTGTTCTTATATTTTGGTACTTGTAATAATCTTTTGTGAACGTGTCAAATCAAACTAAGTTGAATTATATTGGGTGCATCATTGGTAGAAGCTAACACTCTTACTTAATGAAAGCCGGATTCTCATTTATTGCTCGTCTTATTGTTAAAGGGTGGAGTTGCAAGAATCCTTTTGAGATCTATTTCAATATTTAAAAATGAATCAAACTAAAAAATTATTATATTTGTAGAAAACTATAATATTGACTAGTATTGATGACACATTCACAATCAATAAGGAAAATATCCAATCCATACTAAACTATTTGTAGAATTCACAAGACAAAATGGACCTTCTCCACTCTCAATCACAACTCTAGCATTATGAGATACAATAAAGGAATCGAATTTTTGAACTAGATCTTGTTAGGACAACCCTCTCTTTGAATATGATAATGATTCCTATCAACTGTTAGCACATGACCAATTCAATGATGAAACAATATATGTGGGTTATGAGCTCTGGCGAGGTTTTTAACTTCAGCTGCCAACTTCATTGAACCCCTAGGTTAGGTGTTTAAAAATAATTGTGGCATGATTTTGGTGTGGGTGTTGTTCAGTGTCAATGCACAATGATTATGAGAAGTGATAGATGGTGACAAAAACTTTCATAATTGATTGCCAAATAATACGAGATCAACAAGTACTCCCGAACTCCAACTTGAAATGGTTTCTCAACCATAATTTTTTCATGCTTCCTATTCCAAACTTAATGACTCGGGTGCCAATGAATAGATATGAACAATCCAACAAAATGCGTGGAATATGGTAGGTGAACAATGCATGTTTCTAAATTCCAGGCTACAACAACATATATCAAAACACGTGGAAGATGGTAGGTGAACACTGTATGTCTTTAAATTCTAATCTACAACAAAATATATCACCAACTACCCACAAAAGATGCTCCAAAGCTCCACTTTCCCGTGAAGCTACCACAAGCGATTGCCATTCAACAAAAACGTGGAATTTCATTTTGTAATTGGCTGCTATGGGTCCAAATTCCTCATGAAAAGTGTGCTAAAGTGGCAATTGTTGATGTGGTTGATCACATGGTAAATGAATTGGTTCCTTTATAGCTAATAAGGGGCCACAAGACTTGGAGTATTGATCGCTAATATACCCACAAGACAGTGCTGTAACCAATTCAGAGATCACAACAATTATTTACCACCTATGGAATTTTAAAACTAAGCTTTGTTTTCCTTCATTCCTACTTCTCTCGCCTTTGATTCCAATGACTTCATAGATGGGGGATCACTATCATACTAATCTATGTAATGATTTAATGGATAGAAATACCAATGCCCCAAACTTTGGTACTGACATCATTAATTGCACATTTTTAGAAAGCACCTCCTTGAAATCCTTGTATGGAGATGCAATAACAGTCTTTAGTACTCCTTGTAAAACTTGATCTACAAGATTAGTTACTAACTCATCTGCATTCAACGTCTTCAATTTCAGTTAGACCCTATAGATTCCTCATCAACACAGCCTTCTAGATCTTCTTGCTCAATGTTGGAATCAATGACTTCATCCTCAAAATCAACAGGAGGTACTTCATCTGGATATTCATCATTACTTGTTGATATGTTGAAATATGATCCAAAAACAAAGTGCACTTAATTTGAGGTTGTTGCTTGGGAACTTGGATCCTTGTTTATATAACTCACAGGATCGAGTCTAGGTTTCTGAAGGGAGAGTCTTCCAACAAATAAATTGGGAAAACATGTGAACTGTAGTCTTTATGTTTAATAGTCTCTGTAATTGCATCATACTTGTGACCATCATAGAAACATCTTGAAAACCCTGATGCTGATCCCCTTCATCTTTTTTATATCTAAAATTTTTGAAACAAATCTTTATAATGTGATTGGTATAGTCGATGTACACCCTTGTCAAAATAGGGGTGGTAACAAGTGGTTGTCTGTCGATTTTTTCATCTTCATAATATATATATATATATATATA
>LPNX010094595.1:38341-140809 GCA_001517045.1 Pseudotsuga menziesii
AATTTTCAATTTCATATATCAAAGCTTATGACTCCGAGGGCCTCCACATTCTATCGTGATGGTTTTGGGATCTGCAAGGAGTGAAGGGAACCATGCCTTTTCCTTTCGTGTAGTGAAGAGAAAAGGTACAAAGCAATTCAATGGAATTGTTACATCTATCAAAATTTGTGCCCCCTGAGCTACAATATGTGCGTAGAAGGGGGTTGGATTCTGCGTCCATTATGGCATGAAAATTGGACAATAAGCTACTAATGGACATCCTAACTATATGCATTTGATATTCAATACGAAGATTGACTCGAGATATTAAAAACTTAAACAAAATATAAATATTTTCTTCACTTGTCAACCTTATTTGGGCATTCAATGATCTTCAATACATTAGATTATAAGAGGACCCACGTGAATGGTTGACAGGGAAAAAGGTGTCAGTTGTGCAAAAATTTTGATGTCTCGGATAGTTCAAGTTTCAATTTCAAAGGTATAGTCTCTCCACATCTAGGCCAGGTCTCAGTTTCAAGGTCTAGTTCCTCCACGTTCGAGGTTCTCTAAAGCTACCTAAAACTTGGAAAACTCCTATAACTATGCCCCTTGGATTCCTCTTTTCTTCTTTATAACATTCCATTAGCATTCAAAGGATGGAGGAAAAAACATTGTCTTATTCACCAAATGTTTTCAAATTTAAGAACTTTATGTACAAAATCCTTTTGGAGGAAACTTATTTTCACTTATGTGGTGATATAGAAGTTTAATGTAACTTATTTTCACTTATATGATGATTTAGAAGTTTAATGTAACTTATTCAAAGGATGGAGGCGAAAACATTGACTTATTCACCAAATGTTTTCAAATTTAAGAACTTTATGTACAAAATGGTTTTGGAGGAAACTTATTTTCACTTATGTGGTGATTTAGAAGATTAATATAACTTATTTTCACTTATATGATGACTTAGAAGTTTAAGGTAACTTATTTTCACTTATTTTTCTAGACTTCCTTTAATCACATAAACTTTTATTATCTATACACAACTTTCTCTCATTTTTAAACATATCAAAATTCTCTTCCCCAATTCATTTCCCCACTTTAAAAATATGCTAGTTTATTATTATTTTTTATTGATAATCGAAGCCATACACTACCTCAATATTATAGACCCACATTAATGATTTGAAGAGAAATGTATAGGTTACACAAATCCGGACACACGTTCCTAGAGAGAATCCAATGAGTGAAGTGAACATTACCTTTGTTTTCCAGAAGGGAACACTTTGGCCATTAAGTTTATATTTTATTAATTTGCAGTAATTTTCTCACAGATGGGTTTGTTACTTTATCGTCCTCTCCATGAACATGTTGGAAATATTAATTACTCACTTATTCATAATCTAATCAACAGAATCTATCAGAGTTTGTAGCAGGTCAGAAAGTTTCAGAGAGTCTGACAAGATAAAGAGTTCAGATTTCTCGTATATAAGACAATAGAATTTAGTTACTGAAGCTAAGTTTCTAGGTAGAGAGTAATTACAGTCCTTAAAAGGTAGAGAGTAATTACACTCCTTAAATGTTAAGACGGTTAGTTCGCAGAAATTTTCTATATGAAGGATGAATTTGTAAACCTAAAAGTATAGAGACAGACAAGAAACAAAGAAGAGAAGTGTGGCCAAGAAGAAGGAAAACTCACTGAAGAGTTTGAAGCTCAAGCTTGTGTGTTTTTACCAAGTTTGTATCTACCTGCTGTAAGTTTTGTTATGCCGTCACATGAAATAAAAATCCTTAAATTTATGGTTGAATGAACGTTTTAGATAGCCGCACATCTTCTCCATATTTATCTGAGTAAATGTTGTTTACATTTACTATGAGTGAAAGACATCAAGAATCCATGAATATTTCAATGTGTAAGAGTTCCTAGATTTACGCGCAGAGGTTTGACACAAATCTTGTTTATTATTTTCTTATATGATATTGTGAGTGATTTGCAATATAGTTGTGTAGCACTTAATCCTAGTTTATTGCAGCAAAAAGTGTTTTTCATATTCCTAAATCCTTAGACTAGGAAATATAAAGTTATTGGGCGGAAGTGAAAAGTTGTTCGCACATGAGTTGGTAGCAACCAAATTCATGTAGCATTAAAAGCCAGTCGAAGCCAAAGTAAAAGTCCTTCGCAGGTGAAGATTCCATCGCAGTAACTTTGTCGCAGTATAGTAACTCTGCGCATTAATTTAATTTCTTTAGGCAGTGAATTCCGCCACAAGAAAATCGAGTTGCAAGTTTTGGCTGTGCTGCGCGTTAACTCAAGTTAATTGTCGCAGCCGCCTTTTTCTCACGAGATCTGGTATCAGAGCTAGTTTAGGAAAGAAATCTTGTCCTAAAAGGAAAATGTAATTTTCTAAGGAAAGTTAAAAATAAAAAAAAATGGCTTCTACTTCTGGTTCAAATATGTCGAGTTTATAAACTTCGATTTTTACAGGAAAGAATTATGAATATTGGTCTTTAACAATGAAAGATTTGTTCAAAGGTCAAGATGTTTGGGATATTGTCCAGAATGGTTATGCAGAACCAGTAGATCAAGCTGCATATAATAATCTCTCACATGCTGAGAAAAATATCCCGAGGGAACAGAGGAAGAAAGATGGAAAAGGGATGTTCTACATACATCAAGCCATGGATGAAAGCATACTTCCAAGAGTAGTAGCAGCAATTACCACAAAATAGACATGGGACACATTAGGGACAACTTATCAAGGTTTGGATAATGTAAAGACTTCAAAGCTGCAAATTCTGAGAAGAGATTTTGAATCTCTGTCCATGAAAGATTCAGAGTCAGTAGACTCATTTTATACCAAAGTTGTTGGTTTGATAAATCAACTAAAATCTCATGGAGAAACCATAATAGAACAAAGGGTGGTTGAGAAAATTCTGATAAGTCTTCCCCCAAGATTTGAAAACTTGGTTGTAAACTTGGAAGAACACATAGACATGACAACGTTTACCATTGATGAGCTGCAAGCTTCACTCATCAATCATGAACATAGGCTCAGCAAAACACAAACATCACTGGAAGGTGCATTCGCAACACAATCATCTATAAGCCTTGGAAGAGACAGGGGGAGAAATAATTTCAGAGGCAGAGGAGGAAACTTCTCAAGAGGAGGACGTAGCAGTAGTCCCGCAGATGTTGCTGGTAGAGGACAAAATCAAAACACAAGTTAGCCAAGTGGTCATAGGTTTGATAAATCAAATATTCAATGTCATTACTGTAAAAAATTTGGTCATTATGCATATGAATGCAGGAAGAAGCAATATGACCAAGGAAAGCAAAGCCAGAATTAGTCAATGAACACTAGCATTTCATCGAGCACCATGTTGATGGCATGCGCAGCCCCAATTGAATGCAATACCATCCAAGAAAGTCCATCTGACATATGGTATTTAGATTCAGGCTACAACAATGATATGACTGGTAATGTAAATTTATTCTCCAGTCTAGATAATTCAGTTCAAACTGATGTTACACTTGGAAATAATGTCCAAGTCATTGTTTTGGGAAAATGTACTATTATTATTTTAACCAAACAGGCGGAGCATAAGTATATGCCTGATGTTTACCATGTAGAAGGTTTGAAACATAATTTGTTGAGTATTCGACGGCTGATAAAAAAAGGTTACAGAGTTTACATGGAAGATAATCACTGCGTGATTAAAGATGTATGTCCAAGCAACAAACTGATAACAAGAGTGGCAATGACAAACAATCGCTTGTTTCCATTGATGATAGGTCCAGACAATACAGAAGATGCATTCAAGGCAGAAAGTAAAGAAGAAGTCGTGTACTGTGACAAGAAATAAAAAGACAACGCTAATTTTCAAGGTGCATTTCAAATAGAAGTTCAGGATGATTCTTGGCTATGGCATTTCAGATTTGGACATCTGAATTTTGGTGGACTGAAGTTGTTGCAGACAAAGAATATGGTAAAAGGATTGCCATTGATTGACAAACCAAACAGAGTTTGTGAAGGCTACATCTTTGGCAAGCAACATAGAGAGACTTTTCCAGTTGGAAAGTCATACATAGTGTGCACACCACTTGAGATCGTGCACTCTAATATTTGTGGTCCAATGCAAACAACGTCCATTGGTGGATGCAAGTATTTTCTTACTTTTATTGATGACTACTCATGGCTATTGATGTAGCAGGACAAACTGTGAAATAATAAGATTGAAGATTTGGAAATCTAGAGCATGCGCAAGATTTTGATTGTATAACCTGAATCCACGGAAAGTGGCGCAAAATTGCAAATGCAAGAGTTACGGATGGATTGATATGAGTCCCATATACGTGGCCAGTTGACAATATGAGGATCATTACAGCCAAGCCACTTGAAGCTGCCAGTCCCAGAAGGCTAACAGAGTCGTCGATTTTTTGGTTGACGATGGTTGTTACTATACTACCGAATTCGACTACCACCTTCACAAGTTCAAACCATGCAGCGTACCTATGCGCTTGCATCCCTTCCACTTCAGGTGCTAGCTGGTTTAGTTCATCCAAAACCCTTCGCACTCTTGTTTAGTTAATTCAAGTAACGCACTCATATTTGGTTAATCCAAAACCCTTCGGACTCCGCTCCCATGCGTAGAGAAAATTTGTCCATCCAATTTGGTACACAGACGAAGAATATCCTATTTTCTTCAATCTAAGCCGTGCAAACCTAATTACTGATTAAAACCATGCAATCGTGTAGAGGGGAAAAGTTAATACTATAATTACGCCTATCGACGTAATTATAGAGTACTTCATATAAAACTTGTATCTTAATAGTGCTATTTTCTATTGGAAAATACAATAATGCATTGATTGCACACACACTCTCTCTCTTTAAGCCTATTATTAGTTCTATTCTAGTTTATTAAATTTCTGTTTTTATGAATTTCCTTGCGGAAATATCATATAATGAAGGGATATTATTACTTAGAAGAGGAGCGTAGTTTTTCCATCTTTAACTATTGGTTAATGACTCTTTGGTACTGAATGTGTAATGGTAAAATCTTATTACTATTTCTTAAATGTATCATTTCATGAACCTTAATTCTCATGGTTTTCCAAATATGGTTACATGGTATCGTGTCACCGCACATAGTGATTTATAATTGGTCAATTGATTTTTATTGGGAAGTTTTAATTTAAAATTAAGGAGTTATATATTATAGCTAATGTATGTTTTCAAACATAATTTTTTAATATTATTTTTCTTGTTTTATTCATGGGAGGAGTGTTTAAACCTTTAATCACAATATTATCAAGTGTTTGAAACTTGCAAAGTTTTCTTAGTTCACTATTTGTTAGTATAAGCATCTATTAATAATAAAAATAAAATTATTAAATCAAGTATTCGTAAACATAATTTAGTATTTTTTGAATTTGTAGAAGCATGACCATTTTTCTATTAAATATCTTCTGAGGATTTTTCTTTGATAGTTAACATCTAAAAGAAAAATTAATCATTCTCCTTTTACTTATGCACAAACAGAAATAAACTTTGGCATGTGCTTTTTAAACAAAACATAGAGAGTTTTCCTAAACTGATTGAGCATGCCTAGGTTTTTCTATCTTGACAACACATCCTAATGTTATTCAGTATGTATATAAAAAGATATCTAGAATTGCAACTTGAATGGACCTTTCATGCATATATCCTTACTGCTACCAACCACAAAGTAAAGTGTGTTGCATATTTTTATTTTAGTGTATATTAGTTCAAAGCTAAGCTCTCTTTTGATCTTGGTCTTCATTCCTCTTATTTCATTCTAATCCTCCTTCATTTTCTTCTCTCAAACCCTTTATAGATTTCCTAATCCCCCTTTTAAGTTCCTAAAAGGGTCTTTTTGACGTTCTTTTAACTTTTGTTAACCAAGGAAACTCCTTCCACAATATCTGGAATCGACTTTCCAATTTAACTCTATTGATTATTTTCCAATAGAGTTAACTCCTTAATATTACCTTACACCTCACTTCCCACCCTCTTCTCAATGAAAATCATTGTTTTCCAATTGGTTGTATCAATCAAAGAATATCAAATCAACATAACAAGAAGAATTCCATGGATTGTTTTTCTAAACAAGAAGAATTCCATGGATTGTTTTTCTAATTGGTTGTATCAATCAAAGAATATCAAACCCACATAAGAAGAAAAAAATTTAACCTTAACTATTTATATGACATATTTCAACCATTAAATCATGGCCATTTGTTTTTAAATTTTGGATAGACTATTGAGAAAATACGAAACTCAATATCATAAACCCACATAATTTGAACCTTAAAACGATGCTAACATTCACAATCGTTGACAAATTCCCCTATCATGATGTATCGTATAAGGAAGTTTGAATTATTTATGTGATATTGTGCATAAATATATATATATAGAAGGGTATATATATATGTATTGTCTTTCTATAATGAAAAGCTTAAAAAAAATACACTCCTCTTACTTTGAATCCGACAATACTGAATCTTTTTTCTGAATCTGGAGGCTTATTTTACTCATCGGTTTTTATTTCTCCGGTTGCTTCTTATCTCTCAAAGACAATAATAAATTAACTCCATATTTCATAAAAATATGTGGAGAATAAAATATTGTATTTTTAATTAATTTATATTATTAAAGAAATTAATAAATCCACTACCATTAGATGAAAAAACTTCTCTAAAAATAATTATGAAATAGAAATCCATACAAATATGTAAGCATTGAATTCTACCTTCAATCCATGTTTAGAAATTTGTGGCACCCATGATTAGTTTATTCTCAACTGAAGAATCTTTGTTTCTTTTCAAACATGTACACTTAAATCGTGTTTTCTGCTAAAGAAATTATCACCCACTTTTCCACATATTAGTAGAAAAAACACCAAGCGGATTTGTACCCAACAATAAAAATCAATGAGGATTCACGGAATCATCTCAATAGTGAAGAATGAGAACTCACTGTTCCTATCACCCCTCCACTCCATCTCTTTGTTTAAACTTTTATATTAAACCTCAAGGAGCGGTGGTTCCTAGACTGCCATGTATAGTAAATACCACCTCTATCCCTCACATGTTGTAACCCCACTTGAAAACCCAAAACATTTCCATACACATTGTATCCAATTGATGATGTAAAATATGTGGTGATCCATGCCCAAAACCCATTAAACTTTGTAGGGAAAGATGTGCATCTTCTTCTTCCATCTAGTCCTTTGTTCTGTGCGCCACCATTTTACCTTTTTTTCTATTTATAAGATTGCAACTCTACAAGCTCATGCAATAGATAGACATAGATGGCCATGGCTACCATCTAATATATACTTCAATCAGTCCGTCTCTATCTATATCTCCTATTGGGTATTTCATGGGATATGCTCTAACTACTACAAAATAAGCTAGCTTTGGGTCTTATGGCAAGAGAACCACATTATTCAATCAATGTTGAAGGTATACTGTTGTCCGCAATGGGATTGCCTCTGCTTTAATGGGTTATGAATTAATCACCGCCATCTGGAAATTAATTTGGATCTGTTTATGAAACTGGAATTGAAGATGCAGGTTGGGATGCTTCAATCGCTCCATGTGCTCCACATTATTGTAAAAAAGTAAGGACACATTATCATATACCCCAAATTGTAACAGGTAGCATGTGTAAGAAGTTGGAACAAGCTAGTAGTATAAACCGCATGAATGGAAGAAACCAGCTATGGCTATTGAGCTCAAGGAAATGTTGCGCAAGATTCCTGGGCATGATGCATCTAGATATTGATCTAAATCTAATCCTACTATAACCTATGCCCCTTTCATTCGGTAAAATTGACAATTCATCTGTGCTATGCTACTTGGTAAACCATCAAGAATTACAGAAGCAACATAAGTTAATGACAAAGTCATACCGTCAAGGACGATGAAGGAATTTGGGATTAGAATTTATGGAGACAATTAAGGTGGGGAATCGTGACATTGAAAAGTAGTGCATGTCATGGATGATTTTAAGGAACCATACTTATTTAAAAGTGTATAAATGTTGGTGAATCTTACCAATTCTTAAAACACCAACTATTAAATGTTTGACGATATTTTTCAAAAAATATTTTAATTTCCAAGGATTTTATATGGTTGATATAATAAATTGGCAATTTTTAGGGTGAAAAAAGTTTACCCCATCAAAATTGGGCGAAAGAGGGCTTCAAAAATTGCAAAATGGTGAATCTTTTTTGGGAGGAAACCCCCTAAAAATAGCCCATGGGCTAAATTTCACCCCTAAAATTATCGCAGGTGCACATCAATGAATACTGTTCCTAGTCGTCGGCCCAACCCTGTTGGATTTACTTGATACGAACACAGGTCGAGCGCTGACATCAACACTATCATCCACAACTGTAACAGGCAAGTCCTATTCATGGGACACATGGGCCATAAATTTTGAAATGGCTTCCCCAATCCTATTCATGGGACACATGGGCCATAAATTTTGAAATGGCATCCCCATCACTAGCGCAACATTATTTGGTTGGACTGACATATATAGGATTTACATTTGGTCACTTCCGAGGACCAGTACTTCGGGCTCAGGATGATAAATATTGTCAAATGCCATCAATAAGTTTCTACGTAGCATTCTCAACCAAATTAATATTTGATGAGTAGTGTGTAGAACAACCCTTTTAATGAAATTTTAATTAGTATTATGCATTTTTTATTCAAATGTTGAAAACAAGAATCAACATTTTTTTTTGGCCGTCAAAATTTTTTCTGCATGCTGGGAGCCCTGGAGCCCTTTGAAGGGCTGTGACGGCTTCAATTTTGATCTAGTACAATATCCCATCCTCTTGTTGTCATTTGGTTGTCACTACAACGTCACAACAGGAAGCTCAGAATCTAATAAAATAATATATCAACTACATCAAACATTTCTAAACAGCGGTAGAAGAAGTAATGGTAATCAGCGGTTAAGTTGAGAAGCTTACTTATGCCTCTGGTTTATGCCTATACAACCTGCCTGGCAGGTTGTCCACATGAAGAATCTTACAATTTGTTGCAAGTAAACAGTAACATGAATATATGGAAGGAAATTGGAAAAAACTCCACGCATCATTTTCTACATTATATTGACGTTCTTATGGTACCCCTGTTTTTTTAATTGGAAATTTAAAATTTTTGTAAAGAGAAGATTAGAATATAAAAATTATTAGCTTAACAAAATAAAACAAAAAAACCCATTACCTGAGTAGCATTTTATCTGTCAAATTCCAAACCTAAAATATGACTTATTTTGTATTATCAAATACAAGCCTTGCATATCACGTCTCAACACACAGGGTGAACCATGCGCTTTCTCATATTGCTTTAAATGAAGCCATCATTGGACGCCACTCATTGAAGTATTTCTTAGCTTTTTTCAACTGCCCTGACGGTTCCGAGAGTTATTCATAGGCTGCTCCATTGTGTACTTTATTTATTTAGACTTTTGCTTTCAAATACAATATAAAGTTGTTAATGGATATACATAAAATGTTTTATATATTTGTATAAAGTTGTTAATGAACATATATAAAAGGATTGGGTACATGTGCATTAAAGAACACGATAGATAAAGGTGTAAGCCTGTTGCTAAGACGGTAACTATATATATATATGAATAAGTCACAATCTCTTAAGGTTACAAAGTCAACAACAACTGAATTTGGATCATATAATTGAAATAAATTTGAAGATAACTATAAGTGATAGTGATGAAGACTAGTGATAAGGTTAGTGGATCATATAATCTAAATAAGTCACAATCTTTTAAAGTAGTGATAAGGTTAGTGAATCATATAATCTAAATAAGTCACACTTTTTTAAAGTGCAAAGTGAATAACAATTGAATTTGGATTATATAATAAAATTAAATTAAAAAATAATTGTAAATTGTATTGATGAAGACTAGTGATACAAAGTAAGTCACAATTTTTTAAAGTGCAAAGTTAATAATAATTGAATTTGGATTATATAATTAAATTAAATTAAAAAATAATTATAAATTGTATTGATGAAGACTAGTAATACAAAATTACAATTTTTTTTTAATGTACAAAGTTAATAACAATTGAATTTGGATCATATAATTAAATTAAATTAGAAAATAATTATAAATTATATTGATGAAAACTAGAGATACAAAGTTAGTTCCAATCAAAAGATAACTTTATGTTGTGATGATGAAAATTAATTATAAGGCTAACTATGATCCATAAGTTGGGATGATGAAAACTAATGATAAGGCTAGCCATAACCCATAGCGAAAAAAGGTTAATAGTAATTTAAGTGAGTAAATTCTTAATAAAATACACCTTTATCTTTATCTTCATGTATTTTATGTGATGAGAGTCACATAAAGAATGGATGTTTCATTAAAAGTGACAGTGAAAGTACTTAAATTAAGTTGAGGTTAAATTAACAAAGTTAAATGCTTTCTTCCATATTGCAAATTTAATGAAAAATTTAGAAAAAATAACTTTTGCCTAACGGTTTCAATTTTTCTAATACAATGGTTGTAGGGGAAGATAACCTTTGAATTTCCTAACACAATGATAGCAATGGTTAGGACCGAGAGTCTAAAATCCTTGGAAAATTACTTTGAGATAAACTGTTTATACAAAGAAGAATGATTTTTCCTTGTTCATCTCTGCTATACTCTTGTTACACTTGGGTTAATCTTGTTGATTTTTTCAAGCAAGTCCAAAATCTAAGATAATATCTAAATGCCTATTAACATAAACTAGCTCACCCACATAGTTTGTGCCTGTATCACATAGATAGGGATCAAATGGTTAAGAGATAGTTATGGAATGGAAGACACTTTGAAAAAAAAAATCCTTATATTCTTCTAGTTAATCACCGACATTCTTCATGTTATCCATTCATCAACTATCACTTATTTTTTATAATCTTTTTCTTATTTATCTCACATTGTTCTAGTTATATGCCATGAACTGTTGGTTATCCATTCATCAGCTATGAGTATCGATGCATTGCTACCGGTTAAAATTGTTTATTTCGATTTTTGAACTACTGCCATAGAATCAACTCGATAGTACATTTGTCTCATCCTCATCCATAGATGAAAAAGCATAGGCCCTAATCCACCCCAAATCTCAAATAAAAAATTCTATCCACGTAATAAATCAGAAGCTTAAATAACTGTAACACCAAAAGCATATGAGATATACAACTTACATCGTCATATCACATGTTCCTTCCTCATGCTAAGTTTGCAGAGCTTATGAAATGAGAAATACAATGGCACGACCTTCATATATTAGAATGGAGGAAACATTTAGACTCAAAACCAGGATCAAATTTGGTGTTTTCCATTCACACGCATTCTAGTGAATACAAGAACTTAGTCAACAAGTCATTCACTCATTTTTCAACAGCAGCAAAGTTTGCTTCAAAATCTGGAGATTCAGCAGATGAAGCAAAATGCTCAACTGAAACAGCTAAGGGCATTTGACTAAGTCATTAAGGAATTAAAGTTGTAGTTTTGAATGAGTTGAGTGGTGTGATTCAAAAGAATAGAAAGCTGTCAGAATTCAAATACAAGCTGTATCCATGATTATTATATTATGATGTTGAGCTGCCTATGTATTAATTTCTGTTATTAATATGATTAACGATTGATTAAGTAACATGTTTCTCGAATTCTTTCCTAATCTTTAGTTCTCACAAATGACCGTCATAGCTTAATTAATTACGTCATAGATTAATTAATTATACCCCCAGATTTAGCAGCAAAAGTTGAGGCTTTCTTTTGTATAAAAAAATTGCCATTTCTTTGGTGATACACATAAAAGATCAAGTTAATTTGAATAAATTTTCAAGTTAAGAAGGATACTTAATTCAAAATGTCTTCGGTTATTGTAGTGTAGCTAATGTTATTAAAAATTTCTTTTCATGAATTTAATTGTATCGAGAGTGTTTTATCCTTTACTATAAAGAACATGTTGTTACATACTTAATCTAATTTAACTTTATATAAATTAGAACCAAATGTAAAATAATTAAAAATTATGTCTATTTATAAAACTAGCATAGATCCAAATCCTAGGCTTAATCAAGCACTTAACGGGATCAAATCTTTCTAGATGAAAACTTCTATTAGCTTTGGTGTGTCTTATATATAGCCATTGATTTGATTCAAACTAAAAGAAACTACTTATAAAACTAGCATAGATCCAAATCCTAGGCTCAATCAAGCACCAAGAGGGATCAAATCATTCGCTCTGAGCTTTGGTGTGTCTTATATATAGCCATTGATTTGATTCAAACTAAAAGAAACATCTTTTTATTTAAAGTGGACATATAATATTTTTATTATTAATATTTAATATAATTTTATGGCACACATATGATATGTTTTATTATTTTTTATTTTGTTAGAAACAAACATTACAAATCTCCCCCATATATGCTTTTAAAACCATGTGCAAGACCCTCCTAAAACCATGGGTTGCTTAGGAGGCTTGCACATGGTCTTAAAACCATTTGCAAGGCCCTCCTAAATCATGTACAATAAAACCATGGGTTGTTTAGAAGGCCTTGCACATGGCAAGGCCCTCCTAAACCATGTACAATAAAACCATAGGTTGTTTAGGAGCCCTTGCACATGGTTTTAAAACCATGTGCAAGGCCAACATTTTTTTTGCCCATAATTCAATTTTTTATTTTTTATTATTTCAACATCTCCCCCATATCGTGTTTTTTTTTTTAGGATCATTAGATATTTTATTTTTTATTTTATTTTTAGGTATGGACATTACAACATATCCCCCCATATTAAGTTGTTTTTGTCGCCGACATTTATTTTGGCGAATAATTAAAACTTTTATTTTTTTATTATTTTGTTAGTAACAAACTTTACAAGATAGACAAAAGGCTGCAGAGCACCTCTCGGTGCAACAAAAAAATATAGATTCATATTAACCGCCCATTTACCAAGCACCAAAGAACTAAAATTCATGAGGTGTAAATTTTCTTAACATGTACACATTTTTATAAATAAAAAAATTACACCTCAAGAAATCAGATCCTAGATCTGGGCCTAGTTTAAGATGGATCTATGTTGATTAAATTTTCAAGTAAAATAGGATATGTAATTCAAAATGTCAATAGTGGGTCAATAATAGTTGTAATGGTTGTAATAACATCTTGTTGTCATTGTATGCATGATATATATTGTTTTAAACTTGTATATGGTAGATGTACCCTATGAAAATAATTTTTCATTTGTAAGCTCCCTAGGAAAATTATATTATAATACAAAAAAATAGTACATACACAAAAGGAACATGGAGTTCACTAGTGTGTCATGGCTTCCTATCAACCTGTAATTGTTGTTATATAAACATAGACTCATAGCCCATGCATTGAGTGTCATCCTAAGTCTGTCATTGTTCACCTTCCATGCATGGGATAAAAAAAACTATACAAGGTTATGCCTAAATACATTTTCAAAATGAAGCTACGAATCAAAATGGCATTGCTTGGCTTACAACTAAACAAAATGACAGGCATTGAACTGCTGTACTACCTTGACCATTGACCGCCACAAAATGTAAACTTTGAAAGTAAAAAACACAGAAATTACTTCTCGGCTGCTTCGGCCTCTTCCGACTTCTCTTCCAGGATCGGACATCGTTAGCCCTCGAAACTAGAAGAATGTCCATAGACGAATCCATGCACGCCGCGTGGAGGATGAATAGACGAATCCATGTAGCCATCCATGCACGCCAATTGTGTCTCAAGGGCACTTGCTGAAAGAATTTACAAAATATATAATTAAGTTATTAAATATATTAATTTATTCAAAAATTAATTTATATGTAGAATTTTTTATTTTATTTTTATGATTGTTGTATCAAGTATATGTTTTGTTTTTGTTTCTAGCATTTTCTGTTCATTTGACGACATTAAGTCGAGTGTACATTATACATTTTTGAAGGTTTTTGTAACCTATACATAGCCATTTTGTTTAATTTTTTTTTGATTTTTTAAAATAAATTAATGGTAGATTAATATTTGTGGAGGGGTTAATTTCACTAGTTTGGTGTAGGGCATGGTATCCATGTGGGCAAGAGAAATCCCCCCAAAGCATATATATAGGGACCAGGGTGTTGAGTATGCATCAACTACATTATAATTGGTATTAATTCATGTAGTAATGATGACTTTTAATTTGCGTTGCACTTAAAGAATGTGATTATATCTAGTGATCAAACATTGATCAAATCTAAAGGGTGGGTGTTAATTTTAAAGAGTGTGATTATATCCAGTGATCAAATTTGATGGGTTGGTGTTAATTTCAATTAGATGGGTTGGTGTTTATTCTTGGATCCCTTCAAAGATGAAGGGCAATTTAAAAAAATTGTACTTTAATTGATGGGTATAAATTAAGTAAACATTTTTACTAAAAAACAAAAAAAATTATTGTTTTTTCAAATTTTTAACAATTGAGCATCCTTTAATATTTACATGGAAAAATGATATATTTTCAATAAAACTTATTTTGAACACATTAAATTGTCATATGTTATTATTAATTTTACATTTCAATAACATAAGAACTATTCTATAGTATTTTTTCAAGTTGGAGCACACTTCATTATAAAAAAAAACTACTTAGACTATGTCATAACTTAATTGGGGCATCCACATGCAATGCAAGCTTGAGAGATGTAAGAATGATAAGAATTGGACATCTAAGAAAAAATAATACACAACTCAAAAAACATTAAAAAAAAATTCCTACATACCAAGCAGGTTAGCAAAGCTAGCATAACCGGGGTTAGGGCATCAATTTTTTTTGTTCAACACTCATGGTGAAAGCATACATGTATGGGATGGAGGGGAAATGGAATCAAGAATAAGTCAATTGAATCCTTGCAACTCACTGCATGTATGAGCCTCAACAATCCTCCTTTTAAATTGAACTAAAATACCAAAAGAAGTTTATTAAAAGTTGAGATTTGAGAAAGTTCTAGATGTGAGTAATTAAGGGCTCTAAAATTTGTTGTGTTTTGAACCATCCCATGATTCAGTGAATCGACAGTCACAGGTAGGAATTTAAGTTATTTAATGAAACAATTAATGTGTATACCTCTATGTCAGAACCGTTTTCCATGTTGATGCAGGACACTACCCTCTTTATTGTTTTACCAAAAGGCATGATAATGAGGAAGAAGACCTAAAATTATGAACTTAACCTTCAAAGAATGCTTTGCAATCACATTGGTAAGGAGTGATAAGAAGATCACAACAATCCAACGTGTCAAAATATCAATTGATAGTGTTAATTAAAGACATATATGGTAAATTTAATATAAGACTTACTTATAATTGTCTCTTACTCTTTGTGTCTTGACACGTTTAATATTTTATGGTTCTCTACGTCTTGACCCAATTCGTATTATAAGGTGAGGATGTGCATGCATAATAATCCTTAGTTATGACTATGAGATGAGGATTTAAAGGGAAGAGGATGTAAAGACAAGTAATTTTTATATGTATTTTAGTGGCATTGAGGATAAATGTTGTGAGAAACCACAAATGTTTGGAAGGACGGAGGGAGATTACATCACTATCATGCCACCCATCAAATTGAAGACTATTCTTGAGCCAACAATTTTTTTATAAATTTTATTAACAACCATTGTTTCTCCATATCGTGTGCCCAATGACACCTCTCTATAGAAAAGTTTGCGATCCTAGCTACATGTCATTATTTGTATTTGCATGACATCCAGTCTTGTTTAAATAGTTGTCGTGAGTCCATGATATTCATGCAAGAAATGAAGTCTTGTAGAGGAGGACTCATCAAACCGAGATTTTGAATTTCATTTTGACGAAAAAAGAGTGGACATTGGTAGCGAGGTTCACATATGTAGTAGGAAACAAAGTTTTGAGCTCGTTTCAGGCCTAGTAGTAGACTAGTAGTTGTTCTTTTTTGTTATAGTTGTAGTTCTTGACACATTGTCACACTTTAGATTGCATCCCCAAGTGACTCGGGAGTCAGAGTCACATCTCGATGGCTAGTGCCTTGTAGTCATCAATAATTAACGGTCATCTTGCACAACTAAGCAATGAGTGCATGACATGAGTGCATGACCTGAGTGAGCGAGTGATTATAATTTATCATATTTCCAATATTTTGTATGATGAGTTGAAATTTATAGCATAGGAATTTCAACATCTTAAGAAATTTATATAAATGAGTAATTTCAAATGTTTCCCTTCTTTTAAAATGTTAATATAATTTATGTCTTTCTTAATTGGAAAGATAAAATTCAGATTTTTAATTTTTTTTGAAAAACAATTTTAACTTTACACTTCTCGGAAGGATTAAGGATTCAATTTTGAACGCTGATTATATCCCTCCCTGTCTTAACTCTTGTTAAAAATTTTAAACTAAATCAACCAAGCTCAGATGTTGTCAATGGATTAACAAACATTTTTTATTCATATACAATTATATAAATTTGGAACATCAATCAAAATCTTGCTAGTCTTCATGCTAAAACCAAAGTTGAAGCCCTTTTTTGTCTCCCTCCGCTATAAAGATACATATAAAAGGATCTTAAGAGGTATACTTTAATTATGCCAAAATATACATATCTTATTACTTTCAAGTTCTTTCAAAATTATTCATTTGGCAACTTTGTATAAGTTTTGTATATATATTGCACTAACATACTAACTTCCCCAAAGTGATTTTGGGCACATGTTTGTTGGTTTTTAGCAGATATACTTTAATTATGTCAAAATATACATATCTTATTACTTTCTTACAATTTTTTGGTCAGCCAATTAAAAAATAATATAGCATTACCGACCACAGAGTTTTGATTTGTTTGTTACAATTTTGATATATGCATATTTTCAAGCGTTTATACTCATTTACAAAGTTGAATGTAGGCATAAGCTAGCTTACATTATTAAATATTAATATACTATATCAAATTACAAAGTTGAATTGTAAATTGATTCAATAAATTAACTTGAATGTGATTTATATCATCAAGTTTTTGCACTCATTTACTAAGTTGAATGTAAGTTTAAGCCAACTTACATTATTAAATACTAATATACTATATCAAATTACAAATTATAATCCTAAATTAATTTAATAAATTAGATCACATTATTTGTATCAAATTACAAATAATCATGGGAAATTGGTTTAATAAATTTTTTATATTATTTATAAATAAAAATAGAATTTCTATTTAGTTGATGTTATTTTATAAACATTTAATTTTTTTATTATGTCCATATGTATTTATATTTTAGAATTTTGGGGTGGACTATTATGTATTTAATTATTTCATAAATAACAATTTCAAAAGAATAAATAAATAGCTCAGTTAACATGTGACATGTGATAAGTACACTGACTTGAATTGCAATCGCTCATATATTAAATTTTAATTTAACTATTAGGTACAATTATTAGCTTAACTTCAATGATTCTAAAACTATTAACTTAACTTCAACTCTAATCGCATTTATATTGGACAACTATAAGATCAACTATTAATAACCATTAGATTAACTCCAATATTGAAAATTTGTATAACATTATAAAAAACAAATAAATTATTTTTTGAACAAGTTAAATCACACAAACTTATTCTTGAGGATGAGTACACTTTCATGCATGCACATTAAGTTCAACTCCTCTCTCAAGCTCTTCCCTCTTTATCTTTCGTTTGGAATTAAATATGGCAAACCATTGGAATCCCAAGCTAGGAAATGAAGCACCGCATAATTCTTACAACAAAGAATCTTCACAAAGAGGGATAAATGGACAATCTTGGTGTGTTTTGTGTAGATCAAGCCTTGACTCTCAAGGAAATTTGGTAGAATAAAAACTATAAAGGGTATTTTACAAACTTGAGAGAATTTTAAAGGAAGCATGGAATGCTTTACCCAAACATATATGCCAAAAAAGTATGATTAGTGAGGAGTAAAGGCATATTTCAATAAAAACTGGAACCTCCTAGGTGCACAAGGACCAAAACTTCAGGACTTATGGGAGAGGAAATCAAAAGAAAATGATGGAAGGTACATCAAACGTTCATGCTTGATGTTGAGGAATGTGACGAGTTACCATAAGTTCTCTTAAGTAGGGTCACTCAAGTATACTAATTGAGAATTAAGTAGCCCTATGATTATTGATGGCATATTGAACCAAATCCTTAAATTATCCTAAGATACAAGAGCACACACCATGTATAGAAATGTAAATGTGGAGCACCACTCCAATATAGATAAGAGAGATGAGTTTCACAATAAATTCTTAAAGAATAGGAGATCATTCTCTAATTACCCTAATCAATTCATATAATCATTTCACATGTTCCCTTAACAATGATCATTGCACATGAGGCCGCTTCATCAGGCATACCACTATTACATATACATTTACTTTTCTACATATTTAGCCCCATATACGTCCCCTTAGGGTCACCTCATATATTTTTAACCCCCATATGTGCCCCCCTTGGGTCATACCATAGTACCCTCCTTTGAAGATCTTTATCCTCAAAGCTTTGCAATTAATGGATTTACATGTGATGAAACCATTTACTATGATTTCCTTATATTATTACTTTTTTGTTGTCATTGATGATGATCCATCTATCTAGATTTGATTATTTCTAGTCTTAATCCTTGATAGCTAGTTGTTGCATAATTTTAATCCATGTGTTGTGATTGTGAGTTCTCCAATTTGTTGTAGTTTTTGGTCTCTGATAATATATTGTTGAATAATATTTTTTTGGTGTCATATTCCATGAATATTGAGTATTCCATCTTATTGCTTGATAGTGTCATTGTATATATTCTTGTCTTTCTTGGTAATAATAATGTCAATATGGTTTCACATGTGATGGTTTCTCTTCCTGCTACACACTCATATCACCAATCTTCTTTTTAGTGTATATTGGTGTCCTTTATCTTATGGGCTTAGTATTTGATTCTCTCACCTTTGAGATAACACCGTCATATTTGACATGTACATCTTTGTGCTAGAGATCAATTTCTTGAAGCATTTTTTGGTGTCATTCTATAATCTTTTCTTTCTTCTCCTTTTCAAGCTAAAATGTGATGCCATCCATCTATTTCTTATGTACTCCAATTTTATATTGCATTTCTAATTTCATGCCATCTGCATTTAGATATTTTTCAACCTTCTTGCAAACTCCTAAGTTGTCAACCTAGGTTGTAGTGGCATTTGAGAATTACATTGATCCTCGATGGGACCAATCTCAACCAAAGCACATACCAAATCCTTCCATAAATCAAAGCAACAAGAAAAAAGTCCACCTCAAAATGGCTTGGGCATTGACTATCAATAAATCCTAAGGATTAGCATTAGCAAAGTCAACCATTGACAATGGTATCATTGAATGTCAAGGATTGACCACCTTCATGACAATGTCATGTACTACAAAATTAGAACAAAGAAAAAAAATACACAAAGTTCATTATTTATGCTTTTCATACTTAAAATTACACCTCTCAATCCGGTCTACCTAATAAAAATAAACTGATATTATCTACATACGACTTTTTATCATTTTTACAATAATATCAAAATTCTGTTGACATTTAGTTTAGACTTCCAAGGTATGCTACTTTGTTAATTATTTTTGGATGGATTAACGAAGCCATATAAAACCTCAATATTATAGACCCACATTAATGATTTGAAGGGAAATGTATACCTTACACCAAGCCGGACACACGCGTTTCCATAGAGAATCCAACGAGTGAAGTGAACATTACCTTTGTATTTTATTGTTTTCCATAAGGGAACACTTTGGCCATTAAGTTTATATTTTATTGATTTACAGTGTTGAGTGCCTCTCCATATTTCTGGGCGTCAGATTCATAATATGAACTTTGCTTAGTTAATTATTATAAAGAAGAGAGGTTTCCATTAATAACGATGATCATGCGTTTAAGAATGGTGAAGACTTTCACCAAAAAGAAATTATACACAATCATGACACCAGGCGCCAGGAGCCTGTTCCAATTTGGCGTGATACCCAAGTTACCACAGTGACATGGATATTAAGTCAATCGCCCTTGGCAAACGCATGCTGTTATTGGCTCTGTGGGTGCAGATCCCCATAAGGCATGCCTTGCCGTTTTCTGTATGGCTTTTAAAACTTGCAATCCGTATACAATAAATAGGTACCATAGTCGTGTAAACTACTGCCTTGAATGAATCCATTAAACCACAGTAATCGAAGATTCGAACACGGATTCATGGTTTTTCTGAACTTTTCTAATCGCCCTGGTCGGTTCCCTGTACTTTATTGGAAAGTAGGCGATCGTTGGCAAGCTTTTGTTCGCTTTCTGCTGCCATCATGGCGGATTCACCATCGCTAGATTTTTCAGGGCACCCTGCTCCTTCACTTCTCTCGCCCAACCACGCAATGATGTCCGAGAATACCAAATCAATGTGCTCCAGGGGTTCGCCATAAGTCAAGCCGTGCCACATATCCGGGTACAGTTTCAGCGTTTTGTCGGAGCTTTTGGCAGAATCATACAGTAATTTGCTCACAGATGGGTCTGTTACTTTATCGTCCTCTCCATGAACAATCAGAAAAGGGAATCTCACCTGCATGCATGCATATATAATTGATATTATAACTTATAACTCATTACGACCATCATTCAATTCAATGTTCCTGCAATTCCATACCTCGTCCAACCGTTTCTCAATGTCCAAACTTGTCATCAGGAGCTCGTAACCTGTCTTTAGACGAGGTTTGCCTTGATAAACATATGGATTTGTTCGAATCTGTATTTAGGTGCAGATATTAAAGCAAACATATAAAATAATTTACAAATTGTTAGAAAGAATTAAAGAAGATTAATCAATTTAATACAATTCATTACCTTATGTTTCTTTTCTGAGTCCTTAAAGGCTGTGTCTATAATGTCTTTAGTGGGTACAAGCTTCCAGGTTGGAACTATGGCAGTTAGCTTCTTCAATATGCTGATAACCAAGGGATGAGGTTTTACTCCATCTGCTAACTGTAAGTATAAATGAATATGCATAAATCATAAACTTTGTTCAAAATAATTTAAATTGAATATCCAGAAGTACTGAAATGTTCCACAATAATAATACTTGCAAGGGATTCAACTAATTCCTGAAATTATAAAAATCCATATTTATATATACCTTGCACATGGGGGCAACAAGTACAGCGCCATTCCAATAGTTGGGCTGTTTTCGATGGATGAGAAGTGCCACAGCTCCTCCCATTGATTCGCCATAAAGGAACCTCGTTTTATTCCTATACTCAATTCTCTCTGCAATTTGTACATCTTCTCAAACTTAAATGAAAATATTTAATTTTACGATATGGAAATTACAAAATTAACCTAATTATACGTACCAGCCACGCTTCCGAAAAAAGATACAGAATCCATCACAAGGTCATCGAAGTTTTGTATATAACCACTTAATCCATCAGATTTGCCATGCCCTTCGTAATCTATTCCAAATACTGCGTACCCGGCCTTTGCAAGCCTCATTCCTGTGTCTGATAATAATATAGCTCCAATTGAGTTATTAGTCATGTTAACATAAATTTCAGTCTCTACAAAGTATTGTTCATTCATTAATATCCTATCCTTTTCATATTCATTTATAGCCCATTAACAACCGATAGAGCCAGTCCAAGTACCTTCCATGAAAATGCTGCACTCCATAGCATAGCCTACAACCACGAAAACAAAACAAATTAAACAATAGAAACCCTAAATCTTTACGAAATTTACACAGTTACGAATGTATGGAATCATGTTTAAGATTGTATGAAGATATAAATTAAACTCTGGCGAGCAAATTAAAAAGCTATTTGATGCTGACCATGGCAGAGAAATATAAGGGCTTTGGCTTCTTTATCTGTCGGTATCCATCTGCATGTAAATAGCTTTACTCCTCGCGAGCTTTGAATGAATTCCTGTATGATAAGGATTGAATTTAAGGAACATTAGCCTAGAACCGAATCAGCCTGGCTATTTATTAGTATTATGGTAGTGTTTGATATTCACCTCTTTATATTCAACGTTACCGAGTTGATCCCCTGACATGTCTGCAAACGCCTGAAATAGAAAATACGGTAGATTCAGGTAATGTCAGAGAAAATTCTGGCCACTAAATATTCTTAGAAATGTATTCAGGTAAGGTTACTGAACTTCAATATGTAATCTATTGTTAATAGATGGCGATCATTAGCCTCAAGGGTTAGCTCAATTGGTAAGACGTGCGCACACTCTCTCGGTACGGGGAGAGGTCACGGGTTCGAGCCTTGAGTCTTTCGGGGTTAGGCCATCTGTGAGGATGGCCGGCGGTTTACCACCTCTACCATCCACTAATGTGGGGAAGTATTGCTGGGTTTTCCGTGGAGATTTCCTCTGAAAAAAAAAAAAGATGGCGATCATTAACCAGTTGGAGCATAGCAATGATTGCTGCGGCTCATTGTTGGGTGGTCTTTGAGTCTCAATATAAAATCCAACAAACCTGCGACAACAATCATTACTTTGCTACAAGCTGACCTTGCAAAATGCTATATAAACAGATTTCTTACCACAAAATCAACTGCACAAGACAATACGAGAGGAGCAGATTGCACCCAAATATGATATAAGAATCGATCTGCGGAAGAATTTCTTGCTACTAAGACTCCACGAATTCGTAACGGAATATCAACAACACGACAAATTCGTGCGTTGGATTGACGTGATCAACAACAACAGTTGAATAAGAAATTGGAGGCCAGGCAATGGCATTATGGCATTCACATTGGTCAACGCTTCTAGAACCCCAAATCTCATCTAATGCCGCGTCAAATCACTCAAAGTCAAGCCCTACAATACGGACTCCCTATGGCCAGTGGGAACCCCGTACGAATAAGTAAATGCATTATGCAAAGTTTTCTTCATAAAATTAAAATTCATGAGAATCCATGGATGATGGGTAGTTATTGTAAATTTATGGTAGCACAAGTTAAGTTGTCTGTCAAATGGATGTAGCTTGAGTGGTTGGGAGGAATAACTGTTACCCTTCCCATCCCGGTTCTACTTTTGTAAGTGACATGTTGCTCTTGTGGAGCCCTTTGTAATAAATGTTGTTATTGATGCACTGACCATACCTTGATTCAGTTTGAATAGCAGGTAATGGAATTTTCGGTAAAATGGTAGCACAAGCTGAGTTGTAATCTTATTTTTAATCTTAATTTTTAAATAAATTATTGGTAATTACTGTCAATAAATTTGTCAAAGCAGCAATTGAGTTGTAATGTGATTTAAAATTCTAATTTTCTGAGAAGTCCCCTCCAACCAACCGTGTGTTTGCCGGCAGCAGGCGTGGGACTTGGTCGTGGTACGAGCATAGAGTCCATATGAATCATGGCTGAAGATCTTCTTTGTATGAATTTTCACATCCCTTGATGTATATCTTCATATCTGATATATCTAATGTCTCTTTCTTTGATCAAAGTTTTAACAGTTAGTATGTGAACACACGTCTTCAAAGGATATTCATTGTTAGGTTCACATAGTGTTCTTCCATTATGGATTGGTGTGGCATCTCTTTGGATACAACCGATTCTTAAAACTAAGCCTAAATTATATAATTGTATATGTATTTTATTATAGTAGAATTGGAGTTATGTTAGTGGTTACTTAATAGTGTTTGAGTTGTATAATTATTTTTCTCTTTGGAGTTACGAAACAAAAAGCCAAATCATGATAAAAAATATTATGATGTTATCTAAATAAGTGTTTTAATTATAGAATATTTAGATATTTGTATTTTTCATAAAGTTAGTATAACTATAAGTAAAGTGGTTGCTGAAAGCTCATAAGCAAAAAATATTATGATGTTATCTAAATAAGTGTTTTAATTATAGAATATTTAGATATTTGTATTTTTCATAAAGTTAGTATAACTATAAGTAAAGTGGTTGCTGAAAGCTCATAAGCAAAGCTAGCCAAATAGTTTTGAGATAGGTTGTTGTTGAACAAAAGCTAAACATTAAACTAATTATGATATAAGAGGGAGATAGGGAGATCTTGTAACATTTGTTGATATTATGTCGGCCAAAAACATTATTGTGTATGAAAAGAATAATAAAAAAGACTAAATATTATGTCGGGTGTATCAAAATAATAAAAAATAAAAATTTTAATTATATGCAAAAACAAATGTCGGCCTTGCACATGGCATGGTTTTAAAACCATGTGCAAGGCCTCCTTAACAACTCATGGTTTTATTGTACATGGTTTAGGAGGGCCTTGCAAATAGTCTTAAAACCATGTGCAAAGCCTCTTAAACAACTTATGGTTTTATTGTACATGGTTTAGGAGGGCCTTGCAAATGGTTTTAAAACCATGTGCAAGGCTTCCTAAACAACCCATGGTTTTATTGTACATGGTTTAGGAGGGCCTTTCACGTGGTTTTAAAACCATGTGCAAGGACTTCCCAAACAACCCATGGTTTTAAAAGCATGTGTTAAAACCATGGTTTTAAAACCATTTTCAATCTTAGATCAATAGATTTGATCCCTCTAGGAGCTTGATAGAGCCTAGGATTTGGATCTCTGGCAGTAGTTATCCATTTATAGTATAACACAAGCACTAGCAACAACCACATTAGTAAAATTAATGTGTATGAATATGCTCATAGGTGTAAATTTAAGTACATACTATAAGGAAAAACATTAATAAAAAAAAGTATGTGCCTAAATTTAAGCCTATCGAAGTACTTCTAATTTTAAATTAATGTTTTAAAAAAATTGTAATAATATGATAGTTAATCAAATAATAATGTGACTTAATAAAAAACTTTCATAAGAGATTTTATGTCATTAATTAACACGTAATTTTTAATGAAATAATATGATGATGATGATTCACTTGTACTGAGACCAACTTTGTTCTATTGGACCTTAAGAAAGATAACACTTGGTTTACTTTAAAATCTTGTTCCTGTGCTCAAAAAGCTTGGCAAGAAGCTTTCCAAACTCACTTTAGTTTTGGCAAGTAAGGAGGCTATAAATGTTTTTATTGTAGCAAATACTATGAAACTCAAATCTGACGTGGGTGTAAGCAAGATACTCTAAGAGAAAGTGATTTTCATCCTCAATGCTCATAGACTCACACAGATGGCAAACCCTTTCCACCCATGGAGTTTTAGGAATAGACCAACTCCCTATTTAGCTATGGAGTTCATGCGTCTTCGTTCTAATCTTGGCTATATTAATTTTGTTTGGTGAACTGCTTACTACAGAGAGATACTTATAAATTAATGATACATTAAAAGTAATGTAATTTTGCAAAATAGGTGAAAATTATTTTATTAATATTTTATTAAAAATCTATATTTTATGGAGAATGATTTTAAAATAGACATATGAATTAAATTAGCCTATTCAAAATATTATTATTTAATTTTGTTATTGTATAGAAATAATAATTAAAAAATAGTGTAATTTATTTTTTAAGTATTATTTTGTTTTAAATAGTATATTATATATTAATTATAAATATGTTCATTTAATTAATTTATCATACCTTTAATAAAGGATACTAAGATATTCATTGTTAGGTTCACATACTATTCTTGCCTAATAGATTGGTGTGACATCTCTTTAAATCTAAGTATTCTTAAAACAAAGCCTTTATAGAATTGGAGTTATGTTAATGGTTACTTAACACTCTTTCAGTTGTATACTTATCTTTTTCATAAAAAAAATTATGATGTTTTTCACAACTTATCTTTTTGATAAAAAAATTATGATGTTTTTCAAGATAAGTTTTTAAATTATAGAATACTTAGATATTTGTATTTATCATAAAATTAGTACAACCATAAGTAAAGTGGTTGGTGAATGAAGTATGAGGGAGATGTTGTAACTTTTATTTATAACAAAATATTAATAAAAATAATAAATATTATTTGGGTTGTATCAAAATAATAAAAAATAAAAAATTTAATTATCTTCAAGAAAATGTTGGCCTTGCACATGGTTTTAAAACCATGTGCAAGGCCTCCTAAACAACTCATGGTTTTATTGTACATGGTTTATGAAGGCCTTGCAAATGGTTTTAAAACCATATGCAAGGCATCCTAAACAACCCATGGTTTTATTGTACATGGTTTAGGAGGGTCTTTCATGTGGTTTTAAAACCACGTGCAAGGACCTCCTAAACAACCCATGGTTTTAAAAGTATGTGTTAAAACCATGGCCCCCTCTCGGCCCTTGGTAGAGCCCAGGATTTGGATCTATGCTTGTAGTTATCCATTTATAGTATAACAGAAGTACCAGCAACAACCACATTAATAAAATTAATGTGTCTGAATACACGAACAAAAAACATTAATAAAAAAAAGTATGTGCCTAAATTTAGGCCTATCTACCTATTCAGACATGTCAATTTTATTAATGTTTAAAAAAATTGTAATAATATGATAATTAATCAAACAATAATGTGACTTAATAAAAAAGTTCAGAAGTGATTTTAATTTGATGTCGTTAATTAACGATGTAATCATTAATGTCTTTAAATTATGTTGTTATATTTTAATTAATAATTTATGATGTTGATGATGATTAAAGTCCACTGAGACCAACTTTGGTCTATCTCCTTAAGAAGGATAATACTTGGATTAATTTAAAGGATAATACTTGGATTACTTTAAAATCTTGTCCTCTGCTAAAAAAACTTTCCAAGAAGCTTTTTAAGCTCACTATAGTTTTGGCAAGTTAGGAGGTTATAAAGGTTTGTATTGTAGCAAATACTATGAAACTCAGATCTAATGTGGGTGTAAGCAAGGCACTCAAAGAGAAAGTAATTTTCATCCCCAACGCTCATAGATTCACACAAATGAAAAACCCTTTCCTCCTATGGAGTTTTAGGAATAGACCAACCCCCTGTTTCACTATGGAGTTCATGAGAGTTCGTTCTAATCTTGACTATATTAATTTTCTTTCATGAGCTAGTTACTATCGAGAGATACTTCTAATCTTCCAAGTTATGATTAGTGACCTCCTTATAGTATCTTAATTTTCTCTTAAGCCTTAAATTTTTCTCACACGAGAAATTCTCTTTAAACTTAGAAGTAATAATATTTTTGACATTGTCAATGTTCTGCAAAATGTCGTTTTCATTAATGCCCCAATGGTTTAACTAAGCCATCGTATCTTTACACCACAGTTGGTTTTTAATTGAGTTTAAAACAATTAGGAATAATAATAACATTAAGAATAATTCCATGAGATTATAATATTATCGGAATAGGTTGTTTAATTATTGATGTTATAAAAAATTTATAGCATAATAATTATTTATAAATTAATGATACATTAAAAGTAATGTAATTTTGCAGAATAGGTGAAAATTATTTTATTAATATTTAATTAAAAATCTATATTTCATGGAGAGTAGTTTTAAGTTAGACATATGAATAAAATTAGTGTATTCAAAATATTATTATTTATTTTTTTATTTTGTTATCATAGTTTGATGTTGTTGATTAGTTGTTATTACATAGAGATAATAATTAAAAAATAATGTAATTTATTTTTTAAGTATTATTTTGTTTTAAATAGTATTATATATTAATTATGAATCTGTTCATTCAATTAATTTAGCATACTTTTAATAAATAATATTAGATTGTGTTTTCTTGGGGAAAAAAAATGATATTAGATTGTGATACATTGTAATATTGTAACAATTAATAAAGGCTATTTTGGATTGCAAAGTTTTTGTGAAATGTTGGATAACAATGTTCATGGAGGGTTATGTTGGATTGTGCCATTTCTTCACGAATATGTTGTATTATTGTTATGTTCATTAATGTGTTTGGTCGCATTACGAAATTTAATGTAAAGTAATCAATACAACATTTATTTAATTTATGAAATGCTATGTTGGATTACGATAGTCAATGATTGTTAATTTGAATTTCGATGTTGCTCCGTTGTCATGTTGCATTATGGTAATGTTTCTTACTGGATTTTTGTTGCACTATGAGATTCATTAAATTGTTTTGTAGCAGCTGGGTTTAGTTATATTTGGATTAATTTTGTTCCATTCTGACATATGTTAAGGGTTTAGGGTTTAGGTTACTATGTTCATATAGGGTTAGGGTTAACTTGGATTGTCCCATTTGTCTGTGGGTATGATCTATTACGGTTATGTTCATCCATGAATTTTATTGGATTGTAAGGTTTTGTAATAGTTGGGTTTACTTATGATTGCAATGGTTTTGTTGTATTTCGACATCCATCAAGTGTTACCTTGTGTTACGACATTCATGAAGGTCCATATTGCATTGTGAAAATTTTGCAAGGTTATATCGAATTATGGTTATGTTAATTAATTTCTTTTGTTGGATTATGGATTCATTTGGAATGGTTTTGTTGGATTTCAACATGCATCAAGCGTTATGTTGCATTATGACATTTATGAAGGCTCTTATTGGATCGTGACTTTCCTCGATTGTCATGTTTCATTATGGCTATGTTTATAAATTGGTTTTCTTGGGTTATGGCATTCATTATAAAGTTTTGCAAGGGTTTGGTTTAGTTATGTTTGCTACGTTCCTTTATTTTTTTGCATTATGAAATTGATGAAGGGCTATCTTGGTTATGATGTTCATTGGCGCTTATGGTGACTTTTGATATTCCTTGGTGGTTATGTTGTATTATGTTTATGTTATTTCATGATTTTTATTAATGTGTGAGATTTGTTGTAAGGTTTTTCAATGGTTGGGTTTAGTTATTTTTATAAATGGTTTTGTTTCATTTAAACATTCATCAAGGGTTATGATAAATGACATCATTCATCCATTCCTTACTAGTTTTTGTCACATTGTCACAATTATAATTAGTTATGTTGGGATGCAATGTTCATGATGGTTTATGTTGGATTGTGACATATCTGAATGGTTACGATTCGGTATGGTTGTGTTGCTTAATGTGATTTGTTGCAGTTATACAAATATATTAAAAACAAAAAATCCATGACAATATAATAACATAACGTAACCATGTGGGATTGTGGGAATTTGATAATATTCCTTGGAAATGTCACATTGCAACATTATCATGTTTAATCAAAATTTAATATGTTGTTGAAATGTTTTGCTAGATTCTAATAGTGTAAAAGTTGTTTAATTGTTATGTAATTAATATGAAATTGAGTTTCATATATGCAATGTTCATCACAGGTTTTATTAGATTGTAATGTGGATGTGTTCTTTAATGAATTTTAATAGTGTAACAATTAATAAACATGATGTTGGATTGCAAAGATCTTGTGAAGGGTTATGTTTGATGACGATGTTCATCGAGCATTATGTTGGATTGTGGCATTTCTCGATGATTATGTTGTATTATGGTTATTTCCATTAATGTGTTTGGTTTCATTAAGATATTCAAGTAATCTAATAAGTACATTAATTATTTAATTTATAATTCCATTGAGATTTATGTATGCAATGTTCGTTCGAGCTGTTATTATATTGTAATAGTGATACAATTCTTAAGTCTGTTATATTTGATTGAGAGAACCATATCGGTGTTACATAAATTCCCACATTTATATTTGGAATGTATCTCAATGGTTTTTTTATATTTGACAAGTTCCTTAATGGTTTCCTTGCATTGCAATGTTTATGAAGTGTTATGATGGATTGCAATTTTCATTAATTGTTAAGCTGGATTGTCAAAATGGTCCATGGTCATGTTGCATTATGGTTATGTTAATCTATATCGCAATATCCATCCACCACCATGTTGCATTATGGTTATGTTCCTTAATGGGTTTTGTCACATTATGTGATTCATTATAACTTTTTGCAAGGATTAGGTGTAGTCATATTTTGAATTGTTTATTCCATTTTGACATACATCAAGGGTTATGTTGGATGACAATGTTCATTGAGGGTTATGTTTGATTATTCCATTTCTCTATGAATATGTTGTATTATCGTTATGATCATTAATGTGGTTGGTTGCATTACGTCATTAAAAGTAATGTAATCAATACAATATTTATTTAGTTTATCAAGTGCTATGTTGGATTATCATAGTCAGTGTGTTAAGTTGAATTGCGATGTTGATCCATGGTCATGTTGCATTATGGTAATGTTGCTTGATTTATTTTTGCCACATTATGAGATTGATTAAATTGGTTTGTAGTAGTTGGGTTTAGTTATATTTGGATTTGTTTTTTTCCATTATAGCATATGTCAAGGGTTATGTTAGGTTATTATATTCATCTAGGGTTAGGTTTATGTTGGATTCTTCCATTTTTCCATGGGTATGTTGTATTATGGTTATGTTTATTCATGTATTTTGTTGTATTGTAAGGTTTTCTAATAGTTGGGTTTACTTATGTATGCAATGGTTTTGTTGTATTTCGACATACATCAAGTGTTATCTTGAATTATGGTTATGTTGCATTATGGTTATGTTCATTAATTTCTTTTGTTGGATTATTAGATAACATTTGGAATGGTTTTCTTGGATTCTGACATGCATCAAGGGTTATGTTGCATTACGACATTTATGAAGGCTTATATTGGATGGCATCTTTCATCGATGGTCATGTTGCATTATGGTTATGTTCATTAATTTCTTTTGTTGGATTATTAGATAACATTTGGAATGGTTTTCTTGGATTCTGACATGCATCAAGGGTTATGTTGCATTATGGTTATGTTTATAAATTGCTTTTCTTGAATTATGACATTTGTTATAAGGTTTTGCAAGGGTTGGGTTTAGTTATGTTTGCTACGTTCTTTTTTTTGCATCCTAAACTTGATGAAGGTTTATCTCGGAATGTGTAATTTGTCCATGGGTATGTTGTATTATGGTTAACATTGATCATGAATTTTGTTGGATTGTAAGGTTTTGTAATAGTTGGGTTTACTTATGTTTGCAATGGTTTTGTTGTATTTCAACATACATCAAGTTTTATCTTGTGTTAGGACATTGATGAAGGTCCATTTTGCATTGTGAAAGTTTTACATGGTTATGTTTGTTAATTGGTTTTGTTGAATTATGAGATTCATTTGGTGTGGTTTTGTTGGAATTTGACATGGATCAAGAATTATGTTGCATTATGACATTTATGAAGACTCATATTGGATTGTCACTTTCATCGATAGTCATATTGCATTATGGTTATGTTTATAAATTGTTTTTCTTGTATTGTGGAATTAATAAAATTAGGGTTTTGCAAGGGTTGGGTTTAGTTATGTTTTCTACATTCCTTGTTTTTTTTGTTTTTTTCTGCATTCTGAAATCCATGAAGGTTTATCTTGGCTTATGATGTTCATTGGTGCTTATGGTGGCTTGTGACATTACTTCGTGGTTATGTTGTATTTTGGTTGTGTTCTTTCATGAATTCTGTCAAATTCTGAGCTTTGTTGCAAGGTTTTGGAAGGCTTGGGTTTAGTTATTTTTATAAATGGTTTTGTTTCATTTAAACATGCATCAAGGGGTATGATGGATTACATCATTCATCCATTCCTTATTGGTTTTTGTCACATAGTCACGTTTATAAATGGTTATGTTGGGATGCAATGTTCATGGCAGTTTATGTTGTATTGCGACATACCTGAATGGTTACGATTTAGTATGGTTGTGTTCCTTAATGTAATTTGTTGCAATTATATATAAATAATTACTAAAATATGAATGATAATTATAACAACATGAAGTAACCATGTGGGATTGTGGCAATTTGATAATATTCCTTTGAAATGTCACATTGCAACATTACCATTTTTAATAAATAGTTAATATGTTGCTGAAATGTTTTCCTATATTCTAATAGTGCAACAATTGTTTAATTGTTATGTAATTAATGTCAAATTTTATTAAATGAAATGAAGGCGAGTCGAGACGGCTCTCTCACGGCTAGGGCCAAACCCTAGCCGCCGGCGATTTCTCCAAGCTGCATTCGCCCCTGCGTCTCCTCCAGGCCGCGTGCAGGCCCGTCCATCTGATGCAGTCTCCCCTGGTTCGCATTAAGCAGTGTTTTGGGGGTTCGTTTTGGAGCAGCGTTGAAGCTGCGTTTTCTGTTTTCTTCCTCCGCCGTGGCCGCTCCTCTTCTCCAGTGGACGGGTCATGGATTCGTTGGAGGCTTTCAAAGAGCTAGTTAAATTTGCAGGCCCTAGGGCAAAGGCCGCCCCTCCTGCCAAGTTTGTTAAAAAGATGGATGAGATCCCTTCATTGGAGCTCTCCCCATCTGATCCATGCGGCGCATGGCCCTTACGCTATCAGAAAAAGCCCTCATAGGCAAGTTCACTGGGCTGTGGCCCAGCCCCAAAGCAGTGGATCAATGGATAGCAGAACGCTGGAGCTCCTTGGCGCCCTCCCATATCTCTTTATGTGCTGCAGGAAGAGGATATTTTGTGTTTATCTTTGCGAGCAAAGAAGAGCGGGATCTAATCTTCAGATCTGGGCCATACTTCATGGGATCGAGGGGGTTGTTCTTAGCTCCTTGGTCTCTGGACTTCAATCCTGAAGCAGAGATCTCTGCTGCCCCGGTTTGGGTCCGGCTCCCCCATCTTCCCCTTCATCTCTGGGGGGAAAGCTCCCTTTCTGATATAGGAAACAAGCTCGGCCGTTTCCTGGATAGCGCGGAGCCTAAAGGGGATCAGTACACCTGTGCACGCATCTGTGTAGAGGTCAATCTCGAGAAAGGGCTCCCGAAAGCCCTTCATCTCACGTTAGGCGATTGGAGTCACATTCAAGAGCTGGACTATGAGCACATTCCATTCAAATGCCTCCGATGCCATGTTTATGGTCATTTTGCGAAAAGCTGCCCCAAAACCCCGGTGACGGTGGCTCCTCCCCCGGCCATTGGGACAGAATTCCAGCCAGTTGCTAACAGGCGAAGGGCTCCCCAGAGAAAGGACTCCAACTCAGAGGTGCCCACTGCAGAAGAATCTCCTCCAAAGCGAAAGGAGCCTCAAGTGGCTCAGCAGAAGGCCTCCCAAGATCCTCGTGCAGCTTCTCCACGGCCAGAAAACAAAAATAGTTTTGCAGTTCTCCAGGAAGATGAAGAACCTGAAGTAGCAGCTGTACAGGAGCAGGGCATCCTTGATCCCTCCAGCGCCTTGGAGGCAGTTTCTTCAAAACCTGCTTCCCCTGGATCGAAGAAAGATCCCATAGATTTGGGTGGCGAGACCTCAGCACAGGTAGGACTGGCATCCCTGGTACCTTCATCAGAGGAATCCTCCGACTCAGAAGGTTTTTCAGCTCCTTCTCCTCCCCTCACCAGAGGACGCAAGACAAATAAAGAACGTAGGGAAAAGGAAGCAGCCTCAAACATCAGCGCGGGCTCTCAGAAGAAACTGGATCCTTTCATTAAGGGACCCTCCTCATTGCCTGTTTAATGCTTTGCTTCTGTATTTTTCTCTGCTCACAATTTGTGAGAGTCTACTCTTGTAAGCAGTCTTTTTCTCGAAATAGCTTCAGGAACATTTGGGAATCATTTCTCATAGCACTTTTAAGAAGGCTATTTGTTCTAGTTGAGGACATTAGCATTCTTTATCAGAAATTCCTCTTGTACGCCTGACTGGGCTACAGCCTTTTTTAAAATTTATAAAAATTTTCAGTTTCTGTTAAAAAAAAAAATGTCAAATTTTATTAGTTTATAACGAAATTGAGTTCCATATCTGCAATGTTCATGATGTTTAAATGTAAAATAAATGTGATAAATGGTTAAAGGAATATACATAGTCACAATTTCAATATATTACTAAGCATTGCATTTATGAATATAATGTCAATGAAAGTATGGATTGTTGAAAGTTGAAATATGTGCTTTTAATTGCAATAATTGCATAGATTAATTAAATTTTTATTTGAGCACGTGTAATAATGTATTGAGAATTGAATATGAAGTTCTTAAAAAACCTTGTACAATAGTTCAAGTTAGTATAGAAATTTATTTTAATCTACATGATTGTAAGTTATGTTGTTTTCATTTGAATAAGGCATGAATGTCAGTTGTGGACCAGTTATGGAATATCTTTGTTCTTTCAAGAGAAAAAAAAAATCTATGAGAATCTGCAATTTTTGTATTGATCACGAGTTCAAATTGAATGCTTTGTTTTTTCATTTGTTTATAATGCATTGTTTGTGTGATTGTATTGGTCATTCCTGGTATAGTTGGAATTCATTTTCTTAAAATACAACATATATAAAATGATAGAGTCAATGAAACATTCCAAAGAAGCATACACATGAATGTTTACATTTTAACCACAATAATGAAAACGTGGAAAATTGTATCTGCTTAATAAATGTCCAATACAACATATATATGCATTACTTTTTTTAACATAGCACGACATAAGAGGATATATTAGTATAACTATCAACATAATTGGTGAATTTGTTTTATTATGTGAAAGAAAGATATGTAATATTATTTGTACAATATAAAAGATGTAAAATATTATTTTCATTAAATTTCTGATGTAGCCAATAAATTATGATATTATACACTAAAGAATGTCTTTTTTAGATAAAAAATAATAAAAAAGATTGGTTTGATGCAAAAAATCAAAACATAACTATTCCAATAATTCCCTATGCGTATTGAATTCCTTTCTAAAATGTTTCACAGGCTTAGGCCATGTTTTAATTTAATACCAAAAGGTACTAAAATTTGCACATGATGCGAAAACCAAAACATAGTTGTGTTTACAATGATTAATACCTATTGAATTACATGCCAAAACCTTGCGAGGACTAAAACCATGTTGTAGGGAATGGGATAAGATCATTGAATGAATTCATGCTTGGAGTGAGAGGAACTAAATTCTTATACATGATAACGTTACTGCATTGATTGTTTGTTAGGATAGATAGACGATGATTTGCAAACGTTGATATTTCATCAGCTACTAAATGAGTAATATTGCAAGTTTTCAAATCATAGTATATGAATGGAATATCAACATTCTTGCACATCAGTATGGAACTTCCCACTGCATGGAATGGTAGATAATATGAACAATGTGTATTTATATTTCTTGTCATACCTTGTAAAAGGGTCCATTTTAACCCTCTACCATCCTTGAAATTACTCTTTGTTTGTTGAACGCGATCTTGACCACGTTTGAAATCCTGAATTTCATCTATGCACCATATACTTGTAAAACCATCATTCAAAAGACATAGCAGTTGGTTGCATTGTATGGTGAGACACATAGATTGTTTCCTACATCCTGTGTAAATTGAATGCACACCCCATATATTCAATTCAATGTTCAGTGAGTACATTCTGTACACATATAAGGCATCTTATTCGAAATTTATTTTCACATGCAACCAATATATTTCCTTTAAAAAAACAACATCTTTAGGAGTAGTAGGTTCACCATCAGCACCACTTGTTTCTCTCCAAACTCTTTTCATATTGCTGTAGATAAAAAATTTAGAACCGTCTTCATTGTGCTTATGGCGTACAAGTAGCCATCCATGTCTCTTTTGACCAGCGTTTCCTATCAAAGAAAAGAAGCCATGGACTCCTATATCAATAATGCCTATATTTGAAAAATGCTTTATGAATGGATTTACGATGTAATAATCCTTATGCCCTGGTAGATGACAATATTTTGAGAGAAAATTGATTGAACGAACTATACATTCAATCGTATATCTATATTCTGGATAAGGGACATGCAACAAAGATGTATTTAATATACGATTGATAAGCTTATATACTATATGGTTTTGATAGTGTCCCCAAAATTGAATTAAAAACCCAATTTTAGTTATATTGTTCTTTTTCCAAACACTAACAAAAGTTGGTTTGGAAAATAGCTCTTCAGAATGTTTAAATTGATCGAAAGCGTATCAATGTTCAAAAGGGAACCCATAGGATGATCATATCTAGAAACTCGAGTGGCAGTAAACTCCAAATGCTAGGATCCATTTTCAAATAACTAAAAAACAATAAAAATACATAGTTTTTGTCAACATAATGATAAGATCTTTTAAAAATAATTTATTTAAATGAACACAAAAAACTCTTTAAACTACTTACAAATAAAGTACAACTCGATAATGGATTATTTATGAACAAAGTAAAATTAAAAAATGGACTAAAAATTATAAAATATGTTTAAGACATTTATATAACTGCATGTAATGATACTGTCAAATAAATACAATGATACGAAAATGAACAAAATGTAGTTTGAAACTATTTTTTCCTATATAGAGGATGAAAAGAGTGGCTCAAAACTCTTTATTTTTGGCATGACACCACGAATTTATTTGCTCTTTTCTTAGTATTTTTATTGGTATTTGTGCCAAAATCATGAATTGTGTTCTTCAACAATCTATGGTTAGGCTCATATTTTATTGCATCCTCTAGCTTGTCATATATCAAAACAGAAACTGAGGATCTTTTTCCATATGTAGGAAAACTATAAATAAATATTTTTTGTGTATTAGTAATGTTGAATTTCTTCCCTATCTTCTTTTGAATTTCGGGCTTGGAAATGTTTCCCCTTCCAAGATGTAGAACATTTATTTGAAATCGATGTCTCAACCTTGGTTCATCTATAAGGTGTTTGATGCACACTATTGGATGATGTTTGATTTTTTTAACATCCATTTTTCTTTGAATTTTATGCAAAGGTCTGGAAAATAAAAACATATATGATTTCATGAATTCGAACATTATAATAAGTAAATTATATGATCAATAACAATGGAGGAAATGTGGCATAATTAATAAAACTATAACATATCAATAAAATAAAATTATAGAAAATAACAAAATGTAAGTTGCATAACACATAAAATTGTAACATGCATGCTCATGGTTATATATATTCAAATCATTGTCATGTCACCTATTACTCTATCATTTAATAATATTTATGTGGCATATTTCATCATTAAATTCACATTTAATCGATGTAACTAAAAAAATTCAATAAATACATTTACTTGTCAAGATAAATACTTGATAGACATTTATACATGATCTTTACGTAAGAAAAATATGATAAATGGTTAAAGAACTATACATATTAGGAATTTCAATATATTAGCAAACATTTAATTTATGTATGTAATATTGATCGAAGTATAGATTACAAAAAAAACATATTTTTAAATTGCAACACCTATAAAAAATGCTCGAAACACATTGGCATGGAAAGAATTTTTGTACTACTTATATATAATGTTTTCAACACATGGAAATTCCAACAATGTTTGAGATGAATCCTTACATAGTTTGAAACTTGTTATCTTTACTCTTTGAACACATAGAAAAATATTATGAAAAAAACACAAATTTTCAATTAAATTAATAATTATAAAAATGTTTGCCACTTCTTTTTATATTGTAATGTAATGTTAATGCATCCAAGATTTGAAATCAATAGTGACTAAACATCAATATTAAATAAACTTTATTAGGCTATTCCACCTTTATAGTCAATTTGGAGGATCCCTGCTGGCTTTTCTGTCTCTTTGTCCCTTTTTCCAGGGATTACGACCTAAGTTCAGTCCATTCTTCTCAGCACAACAAAGCCTGATATATCAGCCTAACAGAGAAAAGTTCAGCCATAAGAACCTACGATGCAGATTCCGTCACTACTACATATGGCTCAAAAGTCCCACGAAAGTTTTCCACGAAAAAAGTTAAAATCACATTTTTCATAGAAAAATCATTTAAATTTTTGGAAAAATTTGAAAATGCCCCCGACGATCATCGCTTTAGCGACGTTATGTACCTTTCATCGCTATAGCGATGAAAACATGGCATTTGTTGGAACAACGACGAAAACATGCCATTCATTGGAATAGCGACGAAAACAGTGCCATTCTTTAGAATAGAGACGAAAACATGCCATTAAGGGAAGGATCTAACATAGTGTCTTTGTGGTTTAAATTTCCCTCTCTTACTTTGGAAGTTTAGCATGAAGAGGTCTTTGGGGCCATCAAAGACCAAACTAGGAGATACATTATTGTGAATGAAAAATAAAAAGTTTGGATCAGTCTTTGAATGGTAGGTCATTGGTAGACATGTACCTAGGAAATGGTCCCTTGAATGGACTTGACATTGAGGTATGGGTGAAAACACAAAGTTGGGAAACAATTCCGCGACAAATCCTTTTGTTGTTGTTGTTTAATCTCCAATTTCTCGACCGAGAAAAATTTCAACAAATCTTTACTCGTGCTTATCTATGATGTTGTACATAGAGATAGTTAACCTCAAATATTGACTTGAGGTATGGTTACCATCAAGTGAGAATAAAAGAAGAAGACATCCACAAGAAAACCTTTAGAAAAATGTATGGACATTATGAGTTTGTGGTGGTGACATTTGGTCTCACTAATGCACTAGCTACATTCATGCGTCTCATGAATAATGTTTTCAACAAGTATTTTCTCAAACCTACTCTTATTTTTCTAGATGGAATTCTCATTTATTCAAAGAATAAAGAAGAACATGAAGAACATGAAGAACATATGAGAATGGTTTTGCAAGTGATAAGAGATCTTTAACTATATGCAAAGTTAAGTAAATATGATTTCTTAAAAAAAAAAATTCATTATTTGGGTCACATTGTCTTAGAGGAAGGAATATCATTGGATCCTGAAAAATTGAGGCCATTAGGAATTGGACAATTCCAAAGAATGTGACAGATGTGAGATATTTGACGGGCCTTGTTGGTTATTACAAGAGGTTCAATAATGGATTCTCCAATGTTTCACACCCCATAAATTCTTTGCAAAAGAAGGGATTAAAATTTGATTGGACACAAACATGTAAAGAACACTTCCAGTTGTTGAATAAGCTTCTTACAAGTTCTTCAAATTTAAAAATTACAAAGAAAAACAGTTTGTGGTGTGTTTTAATGCACGTAAAAAAATAATTGGAGGATTTGTTATGCACTACAATCATGCGATATGTTATTGTTAGAGTTTGCGCTTTAATTCAATTATGTTATATTTTTAATCTTATACAATCGGATCACTGAAATATAGAAAAGAAAAACATAAAACAAAGACACAAAGATTTATCCTGCAAAACCTATTCTCTGGAAAAACCCAACAAATTATTCTATATAGATTCATCTCTAAGTACAATGTCAGATAAAGATAGAAAACCAAGAGATAAGATATCCTTCACAACTTCTTCTCTTATACCCAATTGAAGTTGTCTTTCTTCTCCTTGGAGAGGACTTTCTTGAGCTTATTGTGCGTCCAAATGAGAGAGGGTGCCTCTCTATTTATATTATTCAGTGGGTGACCAATTTACTCAACAAGGCCAAATTCCTAACCTAACTAGGCCGAATTCCTCTTGGGAGACTCAAAAATACTGTTACACTGTATCCGGTGTAATGGAGAATCCGTATCCAGATACTAAGGAGGAATATGTCCCATCTTCATGAATTGAAAGTATAAATATATATAATTTAATGGATGATAAAATACAATGGAAATGGCCGTTGCTTGGCCATCAAATATTGAAGAGACATTTCTCTTCATAACTATATTTAATAATTGATTACTATTACTAATAGTTATAACCTATTTATTTAGTATTTTATTGTTGTAGCATTGCCTTCCCCTTGGGAAAGCTTTGTCCTCAAAGTTGATTTTTCTCATGCCGTCTTTTATTCTGGCTCTGTGTCACACTGATGACTTGAGAGATGTGATTTTGATTACGACCATTGGTTCATTTTGATTATTCTGTCTTGGTATTTGCATTAAGTATGAACTTGGTGAAGTTTTGTTTACACTTTTTCCACTTGTGTGATTGCTTATTTTAACTATGTTTTTCTTCAATTGAACATACCTGACATACATGACGACCTTAAATTTTTTTGTGTTGTTATTCCCAACATATTTTGTGTCAGTTCCCTTGAACGGGATCTTTGTGCTTATAATGCCTCTAAGAACATCAGTTTTATCTTGTGTCTACTAGATATTATAGTTTCTTTCCTTTATGTTCTTTATAGAAGTCCTTGTGATGACATATGTCCTTCATGCGTTTGTTATTGTGATATTATTGTCAATGCTTTGATCATTGTTATTGTTAGTAACATCGAATTGTCTCTCACAATCTTGGTCGGGATCATCTTTCTCCTTGTCAATTGTTTCTTTGTCATTTTCTTCATTACTAGGGTATGTTATATCTTTGTCTTACATAATATCTTAATTGATTCCATTAATCTCATCGGAAATTACATAATAGTCTACTGTATCTTTATCTTTTACATTAGCTTTGGTGGTTTGTTCTACATGATTTTCACATTCATCTTCATTTTCTTTTAACGTTTCGTCAATAGATTTATTTATTTCATCTATATCCTTAAGGATTTTCTCAAGGAGATCTATGAATTGGTCACTATAAGTTGCCGTGGATGTTGTACAAGGGACCTTTTGCTTCCAAGGTAAGAAGGTTATTATTACATTTAATAATAATTTTTTTTTCTCTGTAATAATATTGTTATTATTTTTAAAATGTTAATAATAATAATAATAATAATAATAATGTTATATTTATACAAGTTATTTTTTATTAACCTTTTATACATATATTTTTTTTGGATGATGGTTGTAGAAAGTGTTTTAGAAGAGGAGGTAGCGGTGGAAACACAGTGCTGTAGGAGAAGAGGTAAAAAAATGGCTAGGACGGGCACGGGTTGTGGATATGACACGATAATGGATGGGAGTTGTGCAGGATGGGGATGGTGGAAGCAATAGTTGGTGGGGTGGTGGAGTGGGAAGTAGGGCGGAGTAGAGCTACAGGGGCAAGGGAGAGCACGCTGTGTAGAGAAGGTGCAGGATGGAGAAGAGTGCAACTGGAAATAGAGAAGGACGCAGGTGTGGAGAGGGGTGCAGGTAGGGGAGAGGAGTGTCAGAGGAGGGTGGATATTGTGGCATGAGGACAATAAGGGAGTGTAAATGGAAGGAGTAGTGAAGGAATGTGGAGCACTGGTAGAGTAGGAAGAGAAGCAACGCAGTGGAAATAGGGAAAAGAAGGAGAAGCTTGCAAGAGGAATGAGAAACGGGTGGCATAGATGGAGTGGAAGCATAAGTGTGAGAAGGGAGGAGCGGTGCATGTGTGTGTTGTGGAGAATGAGAAGTATAATGGAGCATGGGAAGCATCGAGAGCATGTGAAGAGAAACGAGAGAAGGTGGAAGAGTGTCTAGAGAAAACAGGGCCAGAGGTGATGGAGCACTAGGGAGAAAAGGGAGCGGATGAGACAAATCCAAGCTCAGTGTTGAAGGATCGAATCTACTTTGATACCAATGTTTCACCGTATCCGATGTAATGGAGAATCCGTATTCGGATACTAAGGGGGAAGATGTTCCATCTTCCAAAATTGAAAGTATAAATATATATAATTGAATGGATGATAAAATACAATGGATATGGGAACCTTAAATATGTCTTGGCCATCAAATATTGAATATACATTTATTTCATAACTATATTTAATAATTAATTACTATTACTAATAATTATAACCTATTTATTTACTATTTTATTATTGTAACAAATACATTTTACGATAATTCTTTTTGGGACTATTTGTGTTTTTACAACATCAGGATTCATTCTATGGACTTGTGAGTAATATAAAGTCAGACTTATGAGTCATATCAAGTCCTATGTATCCTCATATGATTGAGGTGGTGATGTTTTTTTGTAAATATTGTGAGTAACATCAAGCTAAGTCTTGTGAGTAATATCAAGACTACACTTGTGAGTAACATCGAGTCAAGCATTCTCATAGAAGGTACCCTATGAGAATGGATATCCAATTGTGGATATGATAGTGTGTTGTATCAAGACTATGGACCTCCATTTGGTGAGGTGGTTATACTATGTGATATTTTGCTAGTCATGGTCACTAGGTGCTATAAGTCTCCTTTAGGGATTGCTACCCCTAGAGTGAATTACTTTAGCATATGACTATATGGCTTGAGGTAATATATATGATCATTAGTATATATGGAATAATTCTTCATGACATTCATATGTGGCTGATATATCCATATGTGGCTTAATTATGAGATTTATATGTGCTGAAATTGGTAGATAAATTTTTTTAAGTTCAAGCATCTCTAATTTTTCTCAAACATCAACACTATTTCCCCAACTTTCAACATAGGTTTTGCCTCGATATTATTACATGACCAAGTACATTGATGACAATTTGAATGGAGGAAAAACATCTCCTAAAAAAGGTACAACAACAACAACAATAATACAACAAATATATAATAAGAATATCTTCCAAAGTTACATTTTCAACAACACTCCCTCTTAACAAGGAAGATAATATTTTGACATGGTCATCATCACAAATAGACACAATATTTACACATCATCATCATTTATGGACATCATCACTGCTACATCAACTCTCATCTTGTTGACCATTGACTAGTGACATCTATCGAATCTATACATCATAAGAAGTTATACAGATCCAACCCTTTTTCATGTGGGATGTAGGCATGGATCCCATATAGGACTTCATCATCTCTATGAGAAAGCCATAAAGTAGGTACAACCTAGGAACATATATTGCATTCCATAGAAATCAATTATGTCTCCTACTATCATCTCGTCGTATCCATACCATCTCATCATATCATGTGGAGAGCATCCCTTATGCCTACATTACAACCCTCGGAAAATTTGCATCTTCCACCTAGTGGAGTATCCCAAGAGCATATGCATCTTCCACCATGTGGAGAGAAACCTAGGTTCATACATTACATTCCCTTGTTCAACCTCTGTCTTCCACCGAGTGGAGATTAGCCTAGGAGCATCTGCATCTTCCACCCAGTGGAGAGAAACCCAGATGCATTACAAACCTTGTACCACCTCCATCTTCTTGACATGTGGAGAGAAAACTAGGAGGATATGTGTATTCCACCTAGTGGATAGAATCCCATAACTCTTGTGTCTTCCTAACATGTAGAGAGCATCCCAGGTACACCTACGTCTTCGAGACATGCCTCATCACTCCCTTTTTCGAGGAACATCGATCTGGATAAATCTAAGCTTCTCCCTGAAGTACTCAAAATTAACAATTTCTAGTGGCTTGGTCAACACATCATTTGTATGCTTGTCTAGTGCCACATATTGAAGCTTCACTATTCCTCTCTAGACCATATCCTAGATATAGTGATACTTGATCTCAATATGCTTTGATTTGTCATGGAACACTAAATTTTCAAACAACTTCACACGAATGTGGTTGTCACAAAAGATATAAGTTGCCTATAACTCGAGATCAAAAAAATATGATAGTAGCTTCTGAAGCCATACTACCTCAAAACTAGCCAAACATGTTGCAATGTACTCTACTTCGAATGTACTCAGTGACACACTCAGTTGAGCTAAACCAAGATATCATACCGCATCCCAAATTGAAGCAACATATTGAAATGATATTCCTATCTCTGGCACTATCTTCCCAATTAAAATCAACATAACCATGTTGGTTAATCTTCTGATTTTTCGCATACTTGAGTGCATAATCAATTGCACCCTTCAAGTACCTAGTTAATACATGCTTTGCAGAAACAAAGTGAAAACATCTCGGATCTGTCAAAAACTAGCTCAATGTGTTCACAACAAAGAATATGTTTGGCCTCATGTTCGTCAAGTACATCAGTGACTCGATCATCATCCTATACATTGTGGTATCAACTGTATCTGAAGTAGGATCACACAATAACTTTAAATTTGATTCAGTTGGTGTGGCAATAGCCTTGCAATCCATCATCTTGAATCTCTTCAGGATCTTCACTACATACTTTCATTGGCAAAGGAATATCCCATTCAGATTCTGCCACACCTCAATACCTAAGAAGTAGTTCATCATCCCTAGGTCCTTCATATCATATTCTGCAAAAATCATCCTCTTAGTTTCTACAATGATCTCATCCTAAATGCTCACCTATTAAGAACAATTCATATACGTTTAGCAACAATATAACGGGTATTCGACCTTCAACTTTGAAGTAGAGGTTCGAATATTATATACTCTTGGTAAATCCTAATCTCATCAGAAAAATATCTATATTCCATACCACGTCCTAGGTTCCTACTTCAAACTATACAAGGCCTTTTCCAACTTGCAAACATGAGTCTATTTATCACATGTCTCAAATCCCCGTGGATGCTCCACATACACTTCCTCTTCAACTACACCATTCAAGAAATTTGTGTTGACGTTCATCTGGTGTATCTTCCATTTCATTATTGCGGCTAAAGAAAGTATAGATATTATGGAACTGTATCTTACCATAAAAGAAAATATATCCTCGTATTCTATGCCTTCTCTCTAAGTGAATCCCCGTGCTACAAATCGTTCCTTGTGCTTTTCAATGCTTCCATCTGCTGCATGCTTGATTTTGTAGATCCATTTGGAAGACACTATAGACTTTCCTTCTGGTCTCAAAAACACCCCCTAGACATCATTCTTCATGATATATTGGTACTCTTCGATCATAACATCCTTCCACTCCATATTTTATGTTGCTTTCTCATAGTTGGAAGCTTCTTCATGTTAAATGTACAACATCAGGAGTCATCATCCATGAGACTTGTTGTTTCAAGTCTATAACTTATGTTGTATTAAGTTCAAATCCTCTCCATGATACTTATTGTGTCAAGTTCCAAACTTATGTTGTATTAAGTTCACTAACTTATTGTGTCAAGTTAAACAACTTGTGTTTTATCAATCTAGGACCTTGATTACATGCTATTCGAGAGAGATGCTTGTACTAGGATCTTATGGTTAATATCTTGACCTTATGTTAAGGTCTAAGAGTTGTGTTGTATCAAGTAAGAAACTTATGGTGTATTAATTTCACATGACTCATGTTGTATTAAGTCACGAGGATATACTATGTGATGTATGGCTAGTGATGGTCAACATGTGCTACAAGTATCCTTTAGGGATTAGATACCCCTAGAGTGATTTACTTTAGCATGTGACTATATGACCTGGGGTAATACATATTATCATAGGTTAAGAAAAATTCTTATGACTATGATATGATATAGTATTAATGAAAACACATATCGACCATGCATAGAAAATTAATATGAGCACAAAGATAGACAGAGAATTTGAATTTCACATGTATGTCTCCCATGTATGTCTCCAAGTGAACTCGAATCAATAAGACATCAGTTGAGTCTTAGTTTTGATAAAATAAGTTTAGTTAATTAAGGAATCAACTCCTTAATTTATGCAAGTGGTTGTTGAACATGACAATGATGTAGAAGCACTAGTTACATTCAGTTTTGTTCAGTTCTATTCAAAATTATTCAATTACATTCAATTTTGTTTAGTTACATTCAGTTATGTTTAGTTCTATTTAGTTTTGTTCAGTTACAATTCGTTAAATTCATTTATGTTCAGTTACATTCAGTTCCATTTAGTTACATGCAATTCCATTCAGTTCAATTAAGTTCATTTAGTTAACAACTCAGTTAGATGAAGTTAAACGCGGTGAATTAGTGGGGGCGCATGGTCGAAGATGAGAGAATGTTCTTATTGTTAAAAAGCTACTGAAGCATGCAAATATTCACTATCTTCTTTGTATAACCAATTTTGGGTTGTTATTAAAGTGCTATGCACTTGATAAAACCAACACAATGTTCCATTTTATCTCTAGTCTCTTGTGCTTTCAAAAACAAAATATGATATTGTGTCGTAATCCTTCTCTATCGATTATTAATCATACTCTAAGATTGTTTTCTAGGTTTTGTATCCTCCAAATCAGTGGAGGATTTTCCCAGGGTATGTCCTATGTTATATGGTTTTATTTATTTATGTCTTTGGATTATTGATCAGACCTATTTGCACTATAATTTTGGATTAAATTTTTAAAGTTTGAGAATCTCCATTTTTGCTCAAACACTAACATGGTATTAGAGAAAGGGCATGAATGAGCTTAGTTTTTCTCATGCAAACTAAAGCCTACGTGATCTTGAGGAGTTGAGCAAAAGTGTGGACCCATGGCATCGATCTCCGTCTAATGGGAAGACCTTCTTGAAGGTTCTTCCAAATTCAACACATGGAATTGAGGGTGTTAAGAATTCTTAAGGAGCATGATCTATATGCCTACGTGACCTCAATGAGTGAGGAGACTCTATCCAATTCAAGGATAATCAAAGAGCAAGTCAACATGCACCATTTTTGTCAGTTTTCAAGAGACAAATTTTGTGGAGACGTTCTGATCAATTCATGAGGAATATGACAAAACGGTTAAAAACCCCACTTTCGAAATGGGTTGATTTAGCTTAAGCATGAGCAATTTTAAAAAATTCACAATTGTTTAAGATATACGATCAAGTATTTGAATATGAAATTCTTAGAATTTGTGTTATGGTCATTTCCCAAAGTGGACGAATTGATGGAACAAACCTGAAATGTATGGTTGGATATATCATTATTCAATGGATCTTGTGTGTAATGAGATCCTAATAGTGTTTAAAACTCATTCCAAGGAGATTATGATGATTGTTGGGAGAAGTTTTCCCAAAGAAGAGAATGCACTCTAGGTTGCATGGGATCCAGTTTCTCCATGCATAGATTCACTACCTTCTGCATTCACTCAAATTTTCAAAGAGATAAAGACCGAGATACTCCAGTAATCTCCGCAAGGAATCAAAGATCAAGAGGGAGGATGGAAAACAATAAAATACAAGTACTTGCATTTTTATATGCTATTCAGATCTAGTATTATTTTTTATTTTTTCATTACAATCATATAGAGATTTATATTCCCGAGATTAGGAATTGTGATCATATATGTTGATTTTCTTTCATTTATTTGCAAAGAAACAAAATTCATAAAATATGAATATAGTGCTGCAAGATTGTTTCATAATATATGAATATAAAAGCATGCATGATTGTTTCATAAGATATGAACATATAGCTGCATGATTGTTTCATAAAATATGAATATAAAACATGCATGATTGTTGCTGCTTACGTTTTCATTGATTCCAACAGTGTATAGCCATTGATGGAAACATGTCTTGGTGCCCCTTGAGGTGCCTTTGAGGGTTAAGTAAGTCTCACTGTCTAAGGATACCTTTTGATCTTGTCCGAGCCCAATTTTGAAGCTCTTGGAGCCCTTGGGACAATGGCAAAATCCATGAACACCCCACAAAGTGTTTAAGTACCCCAAAGATGGTTTACGGTTACCTAGTTGTTTCTATGGTTCCCCAATAACACAACTTATGCCCTAGTACCCTACAAAATTTCCCTTGGTGGGTTGAATAAGTTGCAAGAGTCCAAATGACCCTTTCAGTGGTCATTTGTGTTTTATTGAGGTCAATATGGTACCCTAGGAGAAGGTCTAGCAACCCCACAAGTGATGTCATCATGGATCTTGACCCTTGGGGGTCTCCTGGTGTGGTTGAAGAAGCCTATGGCTCCCCTTACTTGATGAAGAAGCCATGAAGAATCCCTTGGACCCACATTTGATGACTTAATGGTCCTTGTCCCCTTAAAGGTGATGATGTGGTCATTAATGACTTGATGAATACTTGGAATCCTTGGTGAAGATCTTGATGCCCGTGTATCCCTTGTTGGGGTCATGGAATCCTTAGAGATGGTCATTATGTGCATCTTTTTAAATCCTCATAAGTGCATCTTTTTTGTGACTATTGGTCGCTTGCTAGGATTCATCGTATCCAAGGAGGGTATAAGATTCGATCCCTTAAAGGTTGAGGCAATACTTCAATTGTCTCCCCCATGTAATATTAGACACCTTCATTGTTTGCAAGGCATGGCCAACTTGTTGTGAAGATCCGTGGTTAATTTTTCCAACTTGACTAAAGGCTTTGTGAATATTTTGAAGAAGGACACCCCTTTTTATTGGGATGAGTGAGCCCAAGATTCCTTTGATGCTCTTAAGCGAGCCTTATCAACAAACCCCATGCTTAGTCCACCCAACTATAGCCGTGATTTATTGATTTATGTGGTCGTGTCCATGGAGACGGTTGGTATGATTTTGGTTCAGGAGGATGAGGAGCTCCATGAGCATGTCATATATTATTTGATCCGAAACCTTATAGATGCGAAACTTCGCTATTCCCATGTGGAGAAGCTAGGATTTACTACTGTTCATGCGGTTCAGCATTTGAGACATTACATTCTCCGTCACCAAACCTTGGTCGTAGCTCATATCAATCCATTTCAGTTCGTCCTCACTAGAAGGATGATTGGGGAAAAATACAATAAATGGATTGTCATTTTGCAAGAGTTTGATCTTGAGTTCATTTTGACAAAATCGAAGAAATCATTGACCTTTGCGAAGCTTATATATGATTTTCCAAGTTTGGAGGAGGAGGAGGTTTATGAGGATACTTTTGTCGATGAACATATTTTCCTTATCTTAACTATGGACCCTTGGTATGGGGATATCATTGTATATTTGCAAACATTGAAGGTTCCTACTCACCTTTCACGGGATGAGTGACGACGATTACGCCATGTAGCTAAGAACTACCTTATAGTGGATAAAACTTTGTACCACCATGGGGTAGATTCCATTTTGCATCGTTGTTTAACCCATGATGAGGTTGAGGTTGTGCTGAATGATTGCCACGGAGGGGCATGTGGTGGTCATTTATCTGGGCTTTCTACATCCCAAAAAATATCGAGAGCAGGCTATTTTTGGCCGTCCATTTTCAAATATTGTGTTAATGCGGTCAAGAAGTGCCACCCTTGCTAGGTGTTTGCACGCAATATGCGCTCGCATCCGGCCTCGTTACATCCTATTGCCACGACCAGTTCCTTCACCAAGTGGGGGCTTTATTTTATGGATTGCAACCCAGGTTTGATTGGGGGGCATCATCACATTATTGTGGCTATCAATTACTTCACAAAATGGGGAGGCTATGCCCACAGTTAAATCCAACGATGAGACAGCCACGCATTTTGTTTTCAACCAGAGTATCAACCAGTTTGGCGTTCTGAAAGAGCTTGTCATTGACCATGGCAGCCACTTTTAGAATAAAATGATGGCAGCGTTGGCTTTCCAAGTTAGAATATAAGCAAGAGCACTCCTCTCTTATTACCCTCAGGCGAATGGACATGTTGAAGTAGTGAATAAATCACTTAAGTCTATTCTCCAATGAACCTTCACACAAAGCAAGACTAATTGACATATTATGTTATATCCTTCTTTGTGGACCTATAGAACCGTGGTTAAGACTGCCATTGGTTTCTCTCCATATCATCTTATACATGGGGTGGAGTTAGTTTTTCCGCTTGAATGCAAAATCCCTTCTCTGAAGCTAGCTACAGAGCTTTTACCTGACACTTCCACATTAGAAGAGTGTTTGGTCCACTTAGAGCAGCTTGATGAGCAGCGTCGAGATGTTTTAGTGGCTCTAGAGGTTAACAAGTGTCGCGTCAAGGTCCAATATGATAAGTATGTCTGTCCAAGGAGGTTTAATGAAGGTGACTTGGTCCTTTTTGGGGATCAAGCTAAGGAACCCTTGGGGGCAGGGAAATTTAATCCCATGTGGCATGGTCCTTATGTGGTTAAATGAGTCTTAGAGAAAGGCGCTTATGAGCTGGTTTATTATGAAGGGACAGCCTTGACGGAGCCTAGAAATGGGCTCTATCTCAAAAAATACTATGCATAATCTTCATCCAGGGCTGATTGTTGTATATTATTGTACAGTTTTTCATTGCATAGTTAGGTTTTCTTATGGTGATCGGGTTTGTTGATTAGCTTTTGTTTCGTATGGAAGATTTTGATGGAGTCTTCCATTTACATAGGATTTGCTGATGGTGGTAGTCGCCACACTCAAAACTCAGCTTTGGCTACTTGAGTGATTTATACTCCTACGGGTGAAGTATTGTCTTTAAGAGGCGTATGTTTACGGCCTTCTTCAAACAATGTTGCTGAATATAGTGTCGTCATTGAGTTATTGTGTGATTCCATTTCACATGGTGTTCATTCTCTTGAGGTACATCTTGATTCATAGTTAGTGGTTTCACATCTTAATGGCTTGTATCGCATTAGGGATCCAACATTATTATGAAGATTCTTATGTGTTATATTGCTAGAACAAAAATTTGAGAATATAACATATATTCATGTTCCAAGAATTTTTAATCAAGTTGCTGACTCATATGCTAACTATGTGTTAGATTGGAATTTGTTTCATAGACCATAAGCATATCACAAACAAACATTTTACACACATGTAAATATAAATAAAATAGATCATCATAAAAAAAATTCATTAACATCCAAAAAGTGATGTCATAATACATAAGTGTCATATACAAAATTGGGGCTTTCGAGCCACCAAAATATAATACACGATCATACAAAAATGAATACACTCACTAAGCCTAAGGTGGAAAGGGGTTCTGATCATGATAGAGCAATACGACTCTAGCTAGCCATCAAAATAATCGAACCCATGATTGTGGTACACCAACCACTTGGCACTGCATGGCCTCAGGAAATTCCTTGACTTGCGCCATGGGTACCCTGTGTGTCAAGTGAACAAAGTTTGTGTGGATGCTTTGGAGTGTCCACTCTGCATCTGTACTCATGATATCATCTCCTCTTCCCCTCCATCGATGACGACGGAAACCTTCTGGCCATCGTGGTCCTACATCTGCATATACATGACATATTGTCACTATGTGTCATCACACCAAAAACATGTATTTTGATTCAATATATCAAAAAACATAAAAAAATTAAATAATTCAAAAATTTAAAAGTGGGCTTGGGATTCTTTACCTATGTCACCATAAGCTACTCCTGGTGGTAGGGGCATATTCGAGTCTCCGCGGACGTTTATCCTTGCATAGGGATAGTCGTTTATGGTGACAATCTGTCTCTGCCACCATGGAAAGAAGTCTGTTGGGTAGGGGTTAGCCACCCTGCCTCCACCCTATCTGCGCATGACATTCGCCCAATGTTGCTAGGTTGGATCCTGAACTCCATGTGGAGCAATGTCTATCCTAGGGCTTAGCCCTGGCACCTGCTCAAAGAAAAACATGCTCAATATACTGCCGAACCCAAAGTTCTGCACCCTGCCCATCTTACAGTCACTGAGCTGTTTTTTCATGTTGCTTAACAATGTCGTACTCCAGTCATACACTGTAGATCGCATGCACTCTACCGCATATAACATCATTGGCCACGAGGCCTGATGGAGTGAAGCGAACCCTGCAATCCTGTCTAGTGCCAAAAATATGGCCTTCAGCCCCAGAATTTGGATAGAGTTTGTCGGGATTTGACTCCCAACCTTTTCCATCTCCGGAAAGTAGTGCAGAACTATGTACTCATCTATGGTCAGCCCGCCTTCTGGCCCACGAGATCGGAGGTTCACCATCTCTCCTCGTCGGGACAAACCAGTGATAAAATATATGTCCTCAACTTCAATACTGAGCGACATCCCATCTATCTGAAATGTCTTGGATTCTAGATCCCAATAGTCCACCAGTAGCTGGAGTAGTCTTGGTTTGGCCCTTAGGCTGCCAAGACACCAAAACTTGTATAAGCCACATGCCCACAATGCTTGTTGGGCCATGAGATCACCTTGTACAACTTCTTCAACATCGCCATGCTCTCTTTCTCTCCACTCTAGCACCATCCTGCACAAAAAACCAAATCTTTGATCAATTTTTGCCCTTGAAAACCTTGTTTGTGGCCCTGTACGCGACTATTCTCAAAAAAACCGTGTATGTACGCAGATTCTGGTGCATTTTCAGCATATGGCGAGCCATATACACAGAAAAAGGCCCAATTTCTGTGTGGACCAAAATGCACATGTTGGGATGGCTCAAAAAATAAAATGGACCATGAAAATTCAAAAAAATTGCATGAAAATGAAAGAGGAGGGCATGAGAATCTACTTGGATCAAATGGGGAGAGATTCCATTGGACGATGCTCCTGGAATTCGCTTCTAAAGTTCTGAGCTCAAATGCACTATGTTGGGTAAAAATTTCAAATGGTATGAAAATTTATAAAATTTTCACTAATTATAGAATGTTTTTGAAATTTTTACCCACTTTATATAGTTTTTGACTGTTTGAACTAATTTGATGTTGTAGGAATCCATTTTGAGTGTGGTTTTGACCATGGCTTTGATCCATTCGTGCCTTCTGTAGGTATTATGTCTAAACTGGCATATAGGTTAGGTTTCACGTCCGTTTGCATTTTGCATAACCTTATGACCATTTCATTTTAACCTTAGGTACGGACCCATTCCATCTTGTCATGGAACCTTCTTGTTGCTTTTAGAAGTGACATGTTGTGAATGGTAGAGCTTTACCATACATGGGTACCCTAGTTAGATCTTGTTTTTCATTTGGTGCCCATGTCGACATTTCTTCTTTAGGGTCTGGGAGTCCTTTGTATAGTACCACCATGACTTTGACCAAGAGATTCATATTCCTCTTGACCTTTATGTTGGCCTTTTTCTTGGGACTCCCTTGTATATGTCAAGTTGTAATTGCATTATCATGAGTTTTGCTTGCCTTATTGAGCCTTATGTCGGCTTCACTGACTTTGATTATCAGCCATATAGCTCGAGCTTGTCTCATGTCTATCCAAGTAGATCCTTCCTGAAGATGAACCACGCTTGGTTCGAAACGTCGACAATAAATATTCTCACCGCAGATTCTCCATTAGATGCCATGAATCCTCACTGCGGAATCTCAGCTAACCTTTTTATATATCTTTTGCAGCTTGATTCCCCATTTTTTACCAGGAGGGGACTTTCCCTTGAGTGTCGTTATCCTACACATGTTTCCTTGCATTGGGCATAGGTATGTTCCACTGCTTGGAACTAGTTTTTTTTCCCCTGGACACTCATCTCCTCCTAGAATTGTAACTATAAATCACTTTTATTCTTTTTCAAGCTTTTCAAAATATCTGAAAAAGTCCAAAAAAATAAAAAAACCAAAAATCCAGACAGGAAAAGATGTTATCTTTGGCAGCAATCGATTCGTGTCGCCTTTGAATAGAGCACTATATATCACATCCATTGGTTGGATTAGTAGTTTGACTTTAGGAGCTGTACTCATTTTGATTTTATCTCCATCAACTGGTTAAGCTTCCAGTCCCTATGGAGCCTCTGTTGATGCCTCCTATGTCGTAGAGATGTCCCAATTTTGTATATCGAGTCTATGATGCCTCCTTTCAATCACCATTCTCCTTTATGCTCTTGTTCGAAGGAATTTGAAAGGTGATTCGGCCATTTCTCAGTTGTCTTGACTTTGCATGTCAGCCATTCCCGGTACTATTACTGGTTCATGCACATCTTGTTGAAGTCCTTCCACATTATACAGCATTGTTGAGTACCTCTCGTTGGTTGATGGGGGATGCCTTAATGCCCTCCTTCCAGTGGATTCCATCCCATCGACTTCAGATCATTTATTCTGGGATAGGAGTCTAGATTCATTTGAGTTCCTTGAGACTTACAGTCCTAAGTGGTAGGTTCTCTCGCCATCGACAGTTTTGGGAATACATCAATGTCCCCTGATCGATGGATTCTTCCAAGTGTTCGACCTCAACACATTTATTCACACTTGTTAGATTGCACTGTAGTACCTTGATTCCCATTTTCATTATCGGTGGGTGATCTCACGTCTGTTAACGGTATACATCAATGACTAGTAATTAGACAATGGACTACTATGTTCGACCTCGACACCTCTATTCACATAGTAGGACATGTACTCATAGCGGTTTGTGTAGAATACTTTCCAGGTTGGTGGAATTCTATATATGCTACCTACTTGATTGTGCTAGTGTTCATGATATTTCAGCTCTCGTGACTTGATTCCAGTGTATGTCAGATATCTTCGACCATTATGGAGATCTTGATCCATTGTATATCTTCAACTTCCATGGAGATCTTGATCCTTTGTATATCTTCATCATGGAGATTCTGATTTATTATATATTGTAAGTGGTGATGACCACACATGTCACATTTTGTATATCATGCCTATTCATGGCCATTGTACTCTTATGTATCTGGTACTGCTATATGCATTTGTATTCATATGCAGAGTTTGATTATTGTACTATACTGATTGGATGGCTGGTTCTTCCACTTGGTTCTTCATCACTCCACTTCTGGGATGGATTTATAATGTATTTCGGCCATCATGTTACCCCTCTGACCTCACACATTAGGGGGCATCTATTACAGCTGATTTTACCACACATGGTTGATCACACTTTTATGGACTTCCCTATCCCTCTGCACACTCTTTGGACCCCATGGAATATTTTTGTACCTTTGATGTTTCCAATATCATCCCTAAAAACACCCATTATTTGTTGTATGTGACTTTTAATCCATTTCTCACATATATACATGGATATTACCCTTAAACCTACGTACATCGGGATGTGTGCAAAAGGCCAAATATTTTTGGAGTTTTCCTTGATGTGGATCTGAGTCACTTGTATTTTGGCCTTCCATATGCCTCAATATCTCTCGGATTTGACCTTCCATTACCTCATTGAAGCACTATATAAGGAACCCTTTGGATACATTGAGAAGGAAGAATTGAAGAGAAAGAAAACTATAGTCCATTGTTGTCGTAGCTTGCTTATACTTGAGTCTGCATCCCTTTGTCCCTTGGAGAAATTTGTGTTCTTCCCAAGATTCCATTTTCTTATGAGCTTGCTATCAAGATATAGAGGATTGAGGTGGTGGAGGTCCAAGCGGAGGACTCAGTTTCTCCGGTTCGCAGACGTGCCGACAGAGATTGTCACTTATGTAATCTTTGATTTACTAAATAAAAATATATTTTCCTATCCAATGATATGCATTTAAATGAATATTGAATCCATGGATGTGTTTAATTTCTTATGTGTCATTGATTATATATGCTAGAGTAGGCCTAACACTATATTATATAGCATGCTTTCCTTGTTTTACTGTTGAGAGTAAATTGCCAAAGCAAGCGGGATTGGAAAAAGCTCAACGGGAATCTACTACAACTGTCTGGAATAAGGTATGTTTTGAGATCCTTTAGTGTTAGATGTTGTATTTCTCTTGCATATTGGGAAGGTATTGATTTCTGCGGTTTCTCTATCTGTTGTGGTACACCCCAAGCCATAGGAAGTTTTCTCTATAACACCACCATGTCTAGGGTCTGCATGATCCAAGACACGTTAGTACTCAAATAAAATTATCAAAGGAGATAACCATATCATGTACCTATCGACTCCTCTGCAACAAATTTTTCTATTATGGAACTAATTTCCAAGGAAGTAAATAGACATTTCATCTCATTTTCATCCCCTCCTAAGTCCAGGATCCGCATGCTCAAAGAGAAAAAAACTACACTTTCTTGTTGTCATCCTATGGATTTCAATCTCCAGAAAACTGCTAGATATGGAAGCGACAAAAAATGAAGAGCTTGTAGTGGCCTCTCAACAACGGGATTAAGCTGGTAAGAATAGGGGCATTCGTGCAATCAGTTATGGTTCGTTTACATAAATATTGTTTGTTTGTTATCCATTGTATATCTAATACATAAATCATGTTTGTAATATATTATAAATATAATATATAAATCTTATTTGTCATTATTTCAGTGGCCTCTGCATAATGGGATTAAGCTGGGAAGAATAGGGCCACTAGTGCAAGCAGCTATGGTTCATCCATCATTGCAGTTATATATTCTATAATATGGGTTTTTCACATAAATATTGAATATATATATATCGATTACATAAATGTTGCAGTTATCTATTATATATTGATTGCATAAATATCTATGTTTTTTCTTACATCGAATACACAAATCTTGTTGCAGTTAGCTATTATATATCAATTATAATTATCTCTCCATTTTTTCCTTATAATATGTGCTTAAATAATTTTAGTTCTTGGTTAGACTTATCAATTTGAAGGTAATGTTGAAACTCTCATTTACTAACAGTCTATTCATGATAAAGATATTCTATATAATTTACTAACAGTCTAGTCATATCTAAAATAAGTTTAGCTCAAGGGAATTTATAATAGTGTACCTTTGATTTGAGGGATAATAATGACGGAGAAACCTCTTCTCGCAATAATGAACCTGAAAGTAAAAAAATATTTCCGCAAGATTCCACAAGAACCTAAAAAATTCAAGAGGAACTTGAAAGTTAAACTCATAGCACATTACAGTGGAATCTAGGAAAATAAACATTTTGAGATTGTTCGTCCTTACCTGATAATTTTTGTGCTTGGTCGTTGGATTCTTAGTGGTTACTGCTAACAATTCATGTAATATCTGAATGGTTATGCTCAGTGGTTACTGGTAACAATTCATTCTTTCTTATATAGACCTGAAACTCCATAACAATCCATGAGCTTATGTACCCATGAATCATCAAGTAGTAGATGACATATACCATCACCTGCAGCCACACACCCAGCTAAGCTCCACAAACTCTAACTACAATCTAACTACATAAAACAATTGTAAGCTAGTGTAATAGAATAAGCTCCACAAACTTGATTTACATTCATTTGTTAACTAGATTTTAACCACATTACATTTAACACTAACGAAATGTGACAAGGATGAAATCGATCTAATCTGTACACTTGCCAGGCCCTCTTGAATCTAAGTTAATCTGCTAGCTCAACCCCAGCTCCAAAATATGGGATATATACACCTATTGACGTAAAAAAAAATTGATGTTATCAAAATAATTTTTTAATTATAAAATACTTAGATAATTGTATTTAACATAAAATTAGCACAATCATAAGTAAAGTGGTTGTTGAGAGAGGATAGGAAAATCTAGCCACTTAGTTTTGAACAAATATTTGATTGTTAAAAAAAACTAAACATTAAACTAATTACGAGATGTTCAGTTATCCATTTATAGTATAACATAAACATTAATACTATTTAATACACACACAAAAAACTGATATGAAAAAAACTAATATTCTCAAAAAACGAAAATTGATATTAAAAAAACAGAAAATAAAAACTATATTTGCTTAACTAAAGCTTATTTAATTTAAATCTTAATCAAGATACATTTAAGCATAACGAGATACTACGACCATGAAATGAATTTCAGTGGTCACTTGTTAATTTCGGTCGTACACTTGTTACACTCCTTATATCATATAATATTTAAACGCCTGTAATTAAAAATAAATCTAAAAAAGTAACGAAGTTATAAAAAATAATCCTTAATCATAGAATAATTAAACAATTTCATTTATCATAAAATTTAAAAAAACAAATATCTTGAAAATTGTTTAGAAAGTAATGTTAAAAAATATATGAGAAAAACATTAACATCAAAGAGTTCCAAAGCATCTAGAGTTCCACATGTGACTTGAAACTTGTATAGAATGTTATGTAGATTGACATTAACATTAAATAGTTTCAAAGCATGTGACCTGAAACTTGTATTGAATGCGATGTAGAATTATATTGATATCAAATAGTTTTAAAGCATGTGCCATTGAAACTTGTATAGAATGTGGTGTAGAATGACAAATTAAGATTAAATAGTTTCAAAACATACATGTATTAAGTTTGTGTATCAGGTATATCTTTTAATCATTTGTGTATGTGTTTATAGTCAAGAATATTTTATGGATATACTCTTTCACATTCAACACATATGTTTGTAATTAGAATTGTCAATTGTTCTCTAGGATTGTTGTACAAGGTCAAGCATTTTTATATTATTGGCATAGTATGTTGTATAAATAGGATACAATATCTACACCTTCATAAAATTAAGCAAAAAAATCATTAAGCGGTGGGGGTTCATTGTCTCACAAACAATGTAGTCTTATACATCAATCAATTTGGTGTTTGTCTAGGTTTAACCTTAAAAATTAATTAATTTTTATTTTTGTTATTGTTATTATATTAGATGTTCAAGTACATACATATTGTTAACTCTCTGACAAATTTAGTCACCTATCAAATGGGATATTTTATTGTAATTATCCTCTGAACCTTGTTTGAAAAACTCAGAGATGACTACTAGTATCCCATAAAATGGATTAGAGAATCTTCCTACAAATTGGATTTAGGTAATCCAATCAAAATGAAGGATGTTCTCTATGTACCAGGTTTGAAGAAAAATATCCTTTCCATCTCAACTTTAGATACTAAAGGATTTCAAGATGCATTTGTTGATGGCCAAATACCCATGTTGCCAAGAGTCAAGACAATAGATGATGAAACAATAATTGAGAGCAAGAGGGAGGCTTGTACAAGTTGAAAGGACAACTATAAAAAGAATTGGTTTATGACTCCATGGAACCAAATGAACTATGGCACAAAAGTGTTTCTCATGTGCACTACAAGGAACTTCCAATTGCAAGCAAATCAACAAAAAGTCTACCCGATATTCAAGAAAATCATGAAGTCATTTGCAAAGGATGTGCACAATAATATAACATGAAGAAACCATTTCCCAGTAGTGAAATAAAACCAAAGGAAATATTGGAGACAATACACTCACATGTATGTGGCCCCATGTCATCCAACTCACTAAGCTAGTATGCATACTATGTTTCTTTTATAAATTATTATTCTCATAAAACATGGATTTACTTTTTGAAAAGAAAAGATGAAGTATTTAGTAAGTTCAAGGAATTAAAATCCTCAGTATAAAATCACACTGAAAATAAAATCAAGACTTTAAGGTCAAATAATGGTGGTAGGTTCACTTCATAAAGTTTCAAAGTCCTATGTCGAGAATATGCGATTAAGAGAGAGATGAGCAATCCCTGCAATCCTCAACAAAATGGCATTACAGAAATAAAGAGCATAGCGATAATGGAAGTAGTGAAGGAAATGCTTCATGACGAATACTTTCTGATGCAGTTATGGGAAGAAGTAGCAAGAACCGTCGTATATGTACAAAACATAACACCTCGTCATGTCTTGGACAACAAGACCCAAAAAGAAGCATTCTCAGGAGAAAAACCAAAATTCAACCATATAAAACTATTTGGTTGTCCGATGTACATACATATTCCAAAAGAAAAGAGAACAAAACTAGATCCCTCATGAATGAAGGGCATATTCGTTGGATGCAATGAATCATCAAAGGCATACAAAATATACATTTTATGATTCAAGAATATCAATACCAGCATATACGTTACTTTTGATGAAAACTCGACCTACAACATATCAAGACAAACCCACACCTAAGAACCCAAAGAACCCAAAGTTCCCAGATCTAGAGATATTGTTGTGGAAGAGATGATCCAAGAAGACAATGAAGACCATGACATGATAGAACCGTAGGAACCTCTAGATCCAGCTCGTGAGAAAAAATATTACAAGAGAAGAACATCATGGAAACGAGAAGAAATCTAATATGCAAAGAAGTATGGTGCTCCAGATGGGGCTTTCAGAGAAAGAAAATACCTGGACCATACTCTAGCTATGTAGCACTACTATGTGACAATATAGATGAAGTCTTAGTGTTTGAGAAAAAAATGGAGATTCTTGAACTTTAAAACTTTAATCCATAATTACATTGTAGATAGATCTAATTGATAATCCAAAGAAATAAATAAATCAAACCATAGAACATAGGATATACCCCGTGAAAACCCTCCACGGATTCGTAGGATAAAATACCTAGCAAAAAATCTTAGAGTATAATTGATAATTGAAAGAGAATGATTACAACACAATAGCGGATTTCTTTTTCGAGAGCACAAGAGGCTAGAGATCAAATGGAACATTGTGTTGGTATTTCCAATTGCATAGAACTTTAATAACAAGCCAAAATCAGTTATACAAAGAAGGTAGCGAATATTTGCATGATTCAGTAACTTCTTAACAGTAAGAACACTGTCTCATCTTCAACCATGTGCCCCCGCTAATTTACCAAGTTTAACTGCCTCTAACTGATTTGTTAACTAAATGAACTGAACTAAACTGTATGTAATTGCATGTAACTAAATGTAACTGAACAAACTGAGTGTAACTTAACAGAACTGAATAGAATTGAACAAAACTGAATGTAACTGAAAATAATTGAATGTAACTAAACTGTTTTGAATAGAACTGAATAGAACTAGTGTTTCTCCATCAGTGTCATATTCAACAACCACTTGCATAAATTAAGGAGTTCATTCCTTAACTAGTTGAACTTGTTTTATCATAACTAAGACTCAAGTGATGTCTTATTAATTCAAGTTCATTTGGAGGCATACATGGGCAATTCAAATTCTTTGTCTATCTCTGTGCTCATATTAATTTTCTGTACATGGTCGATATGTGTTTTCATTAATTCTACATCATATAGTTATACTCATAAGAATTGTTACGAACCTATGATCATGTGTATTACCCTAGGTCATATATTCACAAGCTAAATCAAATCACTCTAGGGGTATATAATCCTTAAAGGAGACTTGTAGCACATGTTAACCATGACTAGCCATACATCACATACTATATCCTCGAGACTTTATACAACATACTATGTGAGATTATTGTCATGTAAAATTAATACACCATAAGTTTCGTAGTTGATAAAACACAAGTCTCATACCTTAATATAAGGTCATAATCTTAACCATGAGATCCTAGTACAAGAATATCTCCCAAATATGACTTGATCAAGGTCCTAGCTTGATAAAACATAAGCTCTTTAAATTAACACAATAAGTTAGTGAAATTAATACAACATAAGTTCCATGCTTGATACAACAAGTCTCATAGAGAGGATCTGAACTTAATACAATATAACTTACGGGATTGAAACAACAAGTATCATGGAGGATGAATCTTGATTTTGTACATCTAACACTCCCTCTCAGCGAGGGAGACATTCTCTAACATACCAGGAATTTCCCACCATACCAATCTTATCTCATAAGTGTTAGAACTTCGTCAAAGATAGAGGCTTGTCACAAATTTGCAATCTGCTCATCAGTAGCTATGTACTAGAATTCATTTTAGATGACCATGACTTCAATGAAGTAAAATTTCATCTCAAATGTGTTGTACCATAACACACATATAGGTTATTTCAGAAAGCTTGACTATTAACACCTAATAATTGTAGTCTCAAGTATTTCACCCTAGTAGGTATCTTTCCAAGCTACACTACACCTTGGTATTTAGTACTATCTGCAAAACACATTTTGCTTTTGAGGTACTCTTAGACATACATCTTGCTTTTGTATTACTAACCACAATACACTTAGCTTTTGTAGTATGAGCTACAAATTACGATGCTTATCCCAGGATAAAACAATAGTTGGATATCACAATCATATAATAGGTCATCCATGTAATAAGGAGCCTATTCTAATGTACCTAAAAGGGTACTCAAACATATGCTTAGTAGAAAACATAAAATACAATAGGTCTTCTCAAAGACCAAATAGCCGCTTACACATAGTAGCATCACCTGGATCCAATCCAGAGTAAAGTTTCTCTAAAATAGAAACCATTGATTTTAAATCCATCATATACAACATTATACAAAAAATGTGTAATAACATGCAAAAATAAAAACTTATCTTTTCTTTCACTGTTTAACACTTTTTTACTTCTTGAATCTTATGTTATCTGGAGAAGTTCTCTAGCTTTCCATTCTCCGTGATGTTCTTCAAGTTCTGATCACTTTCTAAGTGATTCTTCTCTTTATGTTGCAACACCCCAACTACCTCTCTGAGACGTTTAACTATTCTCTGGTAGTCTAGATTATAACTATTCTTGAGAATCAACAGTCTCTTATACTTTTACCATGTCTCTGCTCATGTGGATTCTCTCCACAAGGTATCACAACCCTGAGCTTCTTAAGTCATGTACCATGACTAACTGGTGGGGACTTTATCTCCTACGTATTGTGAAGAGACATCAATATTCCCTCTTCAACTAAGGGAGTTCTTATGTAATACACCAAGATTGTCCTAGAAAAAGGGTTATTTATAAGAATGATGGCAATGTTGATCATCTGTGGATATATACCATGTCTCAAATATAATTGACTAGGAACCTCATAAAGTTTTACTACTTTACAACATGATTTATCTAGAGAAATATATGTGATATTTCCTCAATCACGATACTAGTCAGATTTCATATATCTTTGAAACTCTATTTCACTTACCAAGACATATCTAAGTCCACATACACTTTTTAACCACTAGGTACCACAACACATACTTTGTACATGTCTAAGTACATACTGCAAAGCATATAACATATCCTGGGACCTGTAACTAACCAAATACATCTCAACTGGCTTGAGATCTCCAAATATGAAAGAATAATTATAAACTTTAACATTTATCTTCACATGTGTTTCCATGGATTTGTAGTCCATCATCCTGAAACTCTTTAGGATCTTTTACTACACATTTTCCTTAACTAAGGAAAATATTTATCTGGTGACTGCCACACCACTAGTCATAAGAATAATAACAAGATTATTGAATACAATTCTTAGCTTTGTTCTGAATATGAGCATGATGCAGGTCTCCTCTTAACGGAAGATACATCAACCAATTTTACTGGTTTCTTTAGGATCTAGCAAATCTCGCTACTCCCTCTCACCATCAGGATGTGACAATCATAATCTGGGTTCTCCATCACAAAGACTTAATTCTCATCTATGTATGAAGATCTTATTGACACATGAATGTAAATAGGATGATTTAATTATCTTTAAGAGCCTTAATATCTCTTAGAATAGGATTAAAGCTTCTATTGTGACTTCTTCCTAATACATAAGAACCTCTCAATCTGCTACCAGAAGCTTCTTGCTTCACAACATCATGCTCTCTTTCAAGATCAACCATCGGAATTTCTCTCCATTCAATACATGTCATTTTTCTTATAGGTCAGGACATATAGTTTTTCCCTATAAGAAAAATTCAATAAAGTTATTAACAATCTTGCATAATCTAGTTATTTCAATAAAATGACAAACAACACATACTGACATGCAAAACATTCTAACCAATTTTTCATTATTAACCATATCTCATGAATATTAATCACATGAATACCTCAATGTATTTGTAGTGGTTCATATAGTTATGTACACATTAAATCAATGTTTCGACATAACCCCATTCATATTTCATGTAATGCTTTGCAGTTCTGTATCAGTCTTATATTTAGATCTCATGAAGATTTATGCAAGCCCTTATTCTTCTTAACATGAATTTATCTATTTACCAATAAAATATAAATATTGCAACATATGTTTTTAATCTTGTTTATACCATAGCATCATTCATAATCCCGAGAACATTGATTGTAATGAAATAAAATATGATATTTTTTAAAAGCATATGATAATCAAATAATTATGCAGCCCAACATTCATATCTCATGAGTCAATCATGCAGCCCAACATTCATATCTCATGAATAATCATGTAGCTCTATATTCGTATTTTTATGAACAATCATGCAACCCAACATTCATATCTCACAAATCAATCATGCAGCTCTATAATCATATCTTTATGAAACAATCATGCATGCTCTATATTCATATATTATGAAAAATCATGCAGCTCTATATTCATATATTATAAAACAACCATTCATGCTCTATATTCATATTTTATGAACAATCATGCATGCTCTATATTCATATTTTATAAAACAATCATGCATGCTCTATATTCATATCTTATGAATAATCATGCATGCTCTATATTCATATTTTATAAAACAATCATGCATTCTCTATATTCATATCTTATGAAACAATTATGCAGCTCTATGTTCATATCTTATGAAACAATTGTTGGACATACTAATTACACTGAGAGGGGGGGGTGAATCAGTGTGCATGCACAACTTCTATTACTTTTTCACTTTTATTAACAATCAACAACTTATTCAATATTATGCATTATTACATTATCATTATATGATCATCAATATTATTATCATCATCACATCAAAAGCATAGCATGAAACACAAAACACCAGATTTTACATGGAAACCCAAGTCCTAGGGGGAAAACCACGGAAGCCTTTATAATAGTTTTTCGGAAATAACCCCCTTATTACAATGAATTCAGTTCTCTAGATACAACTGGAAGGAGGATAAAACCCCTTGATTTACAGGCTACAACCTGAAGGAATCTACAACTCCCTATTTCTCTAGATACAACCGGAAGGAGGCTATAACCCCCTTTTCTTGCCCCATCCTGCCACCCTGATATGAAGATAGAAATTGTTGAACCACAACCGCATTGATCATGCAGGCCTATTAGTTAACACGTGTACTACATTGCATAATCTGTACCACACTACACAACCACTACCACTACAAGCCATTGCTCATCATCTGATCACTACTCATCAACTGAGCAATGTCCATTGTATCACACTGCCCATCAACCTGTACAATAAACATGTCCAATCAAGTTATACCAATCAGTTTGTTTCTCACATTGTCTGACTCAGCAATATGAGTCTAACCAACTGCACTCCAAACTGAGTCCACCTGAGTCAAACCAATATCTTATACAACTAAGCTAGTATGAGTTAGACCAACTGCACATAAGGAAACATGTGTCAATCATTCTGAATTGAACCAACTTGTACCAAGATTCTTGTGTACATGTGCCAAATCAATCATATACTTCGGTTAATCTAATCAAGTTCTCTGACAGTCAACCAACCCTTCTTACTTGTCCTAGTTCATCAAGTAAGAGACACATTTGAGAAACCAAGAGACCTGACATACAGTCAACCAAAATTTTTCCAAACACACTCAAATCAATGACAGCACAACCAACCTAAATCATAGTCAATGAATACTTCATAGTTAAACATGATAAACCTCAACCAACTAACATGATCCAAGAAGATAAGACTTAACCAACTATGTTAAACTCAGCCAGTCTCATAAACTCTTAGACACAAAAGTATTTTTCACTCCACTCAAATCAAGTTAACAAATCAATCAAATATCAAGCAAATAGTCACTTACAATATTGTCAAATGTTTTCATTAACATTCAATAACAATCTAGCTCCACTTAGGTCAAAGACATAATGACCAACATTTATCAAACTAGTTTTCAAAGAAAACACTTAGGTTGATCAAAGAAATCGCTCACAAGATCTATTACTACATGTCAACTTCTCATTCAATACTACACTATACAACAGTAAAGATAAACACCAATATCTATGACAACAATATCCAAGATAATCATCAAGATAACATCAATAAATATGTGAAAAATAACCATCACCATAGCCTCCATAACATATTCAATGACTTCAAAGGTATATACAAATATATAGGCTCACATACTAAGATCAAAGATGAAGTCTATCCATGAGAGACATGTTCCATCACAAGCGAAACCCAGAAGCATGAATCATACCTTTTTGAAGATCATAAGATGAAGAAATAGTAGAAAAAAAAATAATCTCTATATAATGTCACCACATATTCCTCATAACAAGATTTTCAACGATCAAGGAATTTTGTAATTCTGATTCCGTATGAGAAAGTTATGTCAATTTCAGTTAAAATGCCCATAAATTTCTCCTCTAGAAAGTTTCACAATTTTCTCCAATAGTTGCAAAAATACTGAGAGAATTGATGATGAAAAAATGAAATGTTTGATATTCTATTTATATAGCTATTGGAGGAAATTTAGTACCTCAAACTGGGCCGACATGCAATTCAAAATTACAAATAATTAAATTATATTTTCTTTGGTCGCCTAACCCAAAAAGTTGGTGTACACCAACTTCAAAAATTTATGTCTCTTCAACCATGAGTTAGAAGATGATCCACATATCAACAGAAATGGCTTGATGATGACTATCTCCCTATGATGGGTTTATTTGCAAATTATTTTTCTAATACCCTTAAATTATTCAATATTTCTAGGATGCCAAAGACCCCACACATGAGGGTGCCAAAGACCATACCACCAACTACAATAATTTCAAAGTATTCTTCAACATATCAAAGCACACATGTGGTATCTACCTCCATATACATCCCAATATCCATATAATCACAAATAGGATCATACATCACCATGGTTCAACACCCAAGACACCAAATGAAAGGGTTTCAAGGTATCTTTCAAAGATATTATATAATATTTAAACAAGTTACTTTCCATGGACTACAAGCCCATCACATAGGACTCCATCACCAAGTGATGAGGGAATCATGACCAAATATTCCATCATATTAAAGGCTCCAACAATCATGGGCTTACAAACCACCATATGTATGGAGATCGAGACCCAAATCATTTCCAAATGCACCATCAATGATCATATAGTGTCCAAGGGTCATAATGTCACCATTTATGTGGATGCCAGACCTTCTCATGCATAATGACCATCTCCAAGGGTTCCATGACCCCAACAAGGGATACACGGGCATCAAGATCTTCATCAAGGATTCCAGGTATTCATCAAGTCATTAATGACCACATAATCACCTTTAAGGGGACAGGGACCATTAAGTCATCAAATGTGGGTCCAAGGGATTCTTCATGGCTTATTCATCAAGCAAGAGGAGCCATAGGATTCTTCAACCACACCAGGAGACCCCCAAGGGTCAAGATCCATGATGACATCACTTGTGGGGTTGCTATACCTTCTCCTAGGGTACCATATTGACCTCAATAAAACACAAATGACCACTGAAAGGGTCATTTGGACTCTTGCAACTTATTCAACCCACCAAGGGAACTTTTGTAGGGTACTGGGGCATAAGTTGTGGTATTGGGGAACCATAGAAACAACTAGGTAACCGTAAACCATCTTTGGGGTACTTAAACACTCTGTGGGGTGTTCATGGATTTTTCCATTGTCCCAAGGGCTCCAAGAGCTTCAAAATTGGGCTCGTACAAGATCAAAAGCTATCCTTAGACAGTGAGACTTACTTAACCCTCAAAGGCACCTCAAGGGGTACCAAGACATGTTGCCATCAATGGCTATACACTGTTGGAAGCAATGAAAATGTAAGCAGCAACAATCATGCATGTTTTATATTCATATTTTATGAAACAATCATGCAGCTATATGTTCATATCTTATGAAACAATCATGCATGCTTTTATATTCATATATTATGAAACAATCTTGCAGCACTATATTCATATTTTACGAATTTTGTTTCTTTGCAAATAAATGAAAGAAAATCAACATATATGATCACAATTCCTAATCTCGGGAATATAAATCTCTATATGATTGTAATGAAAAAATAAAAAATAATACTAGATCTAAATAGAATATAAAAATGCAAGTACTTGTATTTTATTGTTTTGCATGCTCCCTCTTGATCTTTGCTTCCTTGCAGAGATTACTGGAGTATCTCGGTCTTTATCTCTTTGCACATTTGAGTGAATACAGAAGGTAGTGAATCTATGCATGGAGAAACTGGATCCCATGCAACCTAGAGTACATGCTCTTCTTCGGGAAAACTTCTCCCAACAATCATCATAATCTCCTTCGAATGAGTTTTAAACGCTATTAGGATCTCATTACACGCAAGATCCATTGAATAATGATATATCCAACCATACATTTCAGGTTTGTTCCATCAATTCATCCATTTTGGGAAAATGACCATAACACAAATTCTAAGAATTTCATATTCAAATACTTGATCATATATCTTAAACATTTGTGAATTTTTTAAAATTGCTCATGCTTAAGCTAAATCAACCCATTTCGAAAGTGGGGTTTTTAACCATTTTGTCATATTCCTCATGAATTGATCAGAACGTCTCCACAAAATTTGTCTCCTGAGAAAGTGACAAAAATGGTGCATGTTGACTTGCTCTTTGATTATCCTTGCATTGGATAGAGTCTCCTCACTCATTAAGGTCACGTAGGCATATAGATCATGCTCCTTAAGAATTCTTAACACCCTCAATTCCATGTGTTGAATTTGGAAGAACCTTCAAGAAGGTCTTCTCGTTAGACAAAGATCGATGCCATGGCTCCACACTTTTTCTCAACTCCTCAAGATCACATAGGCTTTAGTTTGCATGAGAAAAACTAAGCTCATTCATGCCCTTTCTCTAATATCATGTTAGTGTTTGAGCAAAAATGGAGATTCTCAAACTTTAAAACTTTAATCCAAAATTATAGTGCAAATAGGTCTGATCAATAATCCAAAGACATAAATAAATAAAACCATATAACATAGGACATACCCTCGGAAAACCCTCCACTGATTTGGAGGATACAAAACCTAGAAAACAATCTTAGAGTATGATTAATAATCGATAGAGAAGGATTACAACACAATATCATATTTTGTTTTTGAGAGCACAAGAGACTAGAGATAAAATGGAACATTGTGTTGGTTTTATCAAGTGCATAGCACTTTAATAACAACCCAAAATCAGTTATACAAAGAAGATAGCGAATATTTGCATGCTTCAGTAGCTTTTTAACATTAAGAACATTCTCTCATCTTCGACCATGCGCCCCCACTAATTCACCGCCTTTAACTTCATCTAACTGAGTTGTTAACTAAATGAACTTAATTGAACTGAATGGAATTGCATGTAACTAAATGGAACTGAATGTAACTGAACATAAATGAATTTAACTGATTGTAACTGAACAAAACTAAATAGAATTGAACATAACTGAATGTAATTGAACAATTTTGAATAGAACTGAACAAAACTAAATGTAACTAGTGCTTCTACATCAGTGTCATGTTCAACAACCACTTGCATAAATTAAGGAGTTGATTCCTTAATTAACTAAACTTATTTTATCAAAACTAAGACTCAATTGATGTCCTATTGATTCGAGTTAACTTGGAGACATACATGGGAGACATACATGTGAAATTCAAATTCTCTGTCTATCTTTGTGCTCATATTAATTTTCTATGCATGGTCGATATGTGTTTTCATTAATACTATATCATATCATAGTCATAAGAATTTTTCTTAACCTATGATAATATGTATTACCCTAGGTCATATAGTCACATGCTAAAGTAAATCACTCTAGGGGTATCTAATCCCTAAAGGATACTTGTAGCACATGTTGACCATCACTAGCCATACATCACATAGTATATCCTCGTGACTTAATACAACATAAGTCATGTGAAATTAATACACCATAAGTTTCTTACTTGATACAACACAACTCTTAGACCTTAACATAAGGTCAAGATATTAACCATAAGATCCTAGTACAAGCATCTCTCTCGAATAGCATGTAATCAAGGTCCTAGATTGATACAACACAAGTTGTTTAACTTGACACAATAAGTTAGTGAAATTAATACAACATAAGTTCTGAACTTGACACAATAAGTATCATGGAGAGGATTTGAACTTAATACAACATAAGTTCTAGACTTGAAACAACAAGTCTCATGGATGATGACTCCTTATGTTGTACATTTAACATGAAGAAGCTTCCAACTATGAGGAAGCAACATAAAATATGGAGTGGAAGGATGTTATGATCGAAGAATACCAATATATCATGAAGAATGATGTCTAGGGGGTGTTTTTGAGACTAGAAGGAAAGTCTATAGTGTCGTCCAAATGGATCTACAAAATCAAGCATGCATCAGATGGAAGCATTGAAAAGCACAAGGCACGATTTGTAGCACGGGGATTCACTCAGAGAGAAGGCATAGAATACGTGGAGACATTTTCTCCTATGGTAAGATACAGTTCCATAATATCTATACTTTCTTTAGCCGCAATAATGAAATGGAAGATACACCGGATGAACGCCAACACAAATTTCTTGAATGGTGTAGTTGAAGAGGAAGTGTATGTGGAGCATCCACAGGGATTTGAGACATGTGATAAATAGACTCGTGTTTGCAAGTTAGAAAAGGCCTTGTATAGTTTGAAGTAGGAACCTAGGACGTGGTATGGAATATAGAGATTTTTCTGATGAGATTAGGATTTACCAAGAGTAAATAATATTCCAACCTCTACTTCAAAGTTGAAGGTCAAATATCCGTTATATTGTTGCTATACGTATATGACTTGTGCTTAATAGGTGAGAATTTAGGATGAGCTCATTGTAGAAACTAAGAGGAGGATTTCTGTAGAATATGATATGAAGGACCTAGGGATGATGAACTACTTCTTAGGTATTGAGGTGTGGCAGAATCCGAATGGGATATTCCTTTGCCAATGAAAGTATGTAGTGAAGATCCTGAAGAGATTCAAGATGATGGATTGCAAGGCTATTGCCACACCAATGGAATCAAATTTAAAGTTATTGTGTGATCCTACTTCAGATACAGTTGATGCCACAATGTATAGGATGATGATCGAGTCACTGATGTACTTGACGAACATGAGGCCAAACATATGCTTTGTTGTGAACAAATTGAGCCAGTTTTTGACAGATCTGAGATGTTTTCACTTTGTTGCTGCAAAGCATGTATTAACTAGGTACTTGAAGGGTACAATTAATTATGCGCTCAAGTATGCGACAGATCAGAAGATTAACTAGCATGGTTATGTTGATTTTAATTGGGAAGATAGTGCCACAGATAGGAATATCATTTTAGGATGTTGCTTCAATTTGGGATGCGGTATGATATCTTGGTTTAGCTCAACTGAGTGTGTCACTGAGTACAGTCGAAGCAGAGTACATTGCAACATGTTTGGCTAGTTTTGAGGTAGTATGGCTTCAGAAGCTACTATCATATTTTTTTGATCTCGAGTTATAGGCAACTTGTATCTTTTGTGACAACCACATTCTTGTGAAGTTGTCTGAAAATTTAGTGTTCCATGACAAATCGAAGCATATTGAGGTCAAGTATCACTATATCTAGGATATGGTCTAGAGAGGAGCAGTGAAGCTTCAATATGTGGAACTAGAGAAGCATACAACTGATGTGTTGACCAAGCCACTAGAAATTGTTAATTTTGAGTACTTCAGGGAGAAGCTTAGATTTATCCAGATTGACGTTCCTTAAAAGAGGGAGTGATAAGGCATGTCTCGAAGATGTAGGTGTACTTGGGATGCTCTCTACATGTCAGGAAGACACAAGAGTTCTGGGATTCTATCCACTGGGTGGAATACGCATATCCTCCTAGTTTTCTCTCCACATGTCAAGAATATGGAGGTGGTATAAGGTTCATAATGCATCTGGGTTTCTCTCCACTGGGTGGAAGATGTAGATGCTCCTAGGCTAATCTCCACTAGGTGGAAGACAGAGGTTGAACAAGGGAATGTAATGTATGAACCTAGGTTTCTCTCCACATGGTGGAAGATGCATATGCTCTTGGGATACTCCACTAGGTGGAAGATGAAAATTGTCCGAGGGTTGTAATGTAGGCATAAGGGATGCTCTCCACATGATATGATGAGATGGTATGGATACAACGAGATGATAGTAGGAGACATAGTTGATTTCTATGGAAATGCAATATATGTTCCTAGGTTGTACCTACTTTATGGCTTTCTCATAGAGATGATGAAGTCCTATATGGGATCCATGCCTACATCCCACATGAAAAAGGGTTGGATCTGTATAACTTCTTATGATGTATAGTTTCAATAGATGTCACTAGTCAATGGTCAACGAGATGAGAGTTGATGTAGCAGTGATGATGTCCATAAATGATGATGATGTGTAGATATTGTGTCTATTTGTGATGATGACCGTGTCAAAATATTATCTTCCTTGTTAAGAGGGAGTGTTGTTGAAAATGTAACTTCGGAAGATATTCTTATTATATATTTGTTGTATTATTGTTGTTGTTGTTGTACCTTTTTTAGGAGATGTTTTTCCTCCATTCAAATTGTCATCGATGTACTTGGTCATGCAATAATATCGAGGAAAAACCTATGTTGAAAGTTGGGGAAATAGTGTTGATGTTTGAGAAAAATTAGAGATGCTTGAACTTAAAAAAAATTATCTACCAATTTCAGCACATATAAATCTCATAATTAAGCCACATATGAATGTCATGAAGAATTATTCCATATATACTAATGATCATATATATTACCTCAAGCCATATAGTCATATGCTAAAGTAATTCATTCTAGGGGTAGCAATCCCTAAAGGATACTTATAGCACCTAGTGACCATGACTAGCAAAATATCACATAGTATAACCACCTCACCAAATGGAAGTACATAGTATTGAGACAACACACTATCATATCCACAATTGGATATCCATTCTCATAGGGTACCTTCTATGAGAATGCTTGACTCGATGTTACTCACAAGTGTAGTCTTGATATTACTCACAAGACATAGCTTGATGTTACTCACAATATTTACAAAAAACCATCACCACCTCAATCATATGAGGATACATAGGACTTGATATGACTCACAAGTCTAACTTCATATTACTCACAAGTCCCTAGAATGACTCCTGATGTTGTACAAACACAAATAGTCCCAAAAAAAATTATTGTAAAATGTATTTGTTACAATAATAAAATAGTAAATAAATAGGTTATAACTATTAGCAATAGTAATTAATTATTAAATATAGTTATGAAATAAATGTATCTTCAATATTTGATGGCCAAGACATATTTAAGGTGCCCATATACATTGTATTTTATCATCCATTCAATGATATATATTTATACTTTCAATTTATGAATATGGAACATCTTCCCCCTTAGTATCCAGATACGGATTCTCCATTACATCGAATACGGTGAAACATTGGTATCAGAGCAGATTCAATCCTTCAGCACTGAGCTTGGATTTGTCTCATCCACTCCCTTTTATCCCTGGTGCTCCATCACCTCTGCCCCTCTTTTCTCTGGACACTCTTCCACCTTCTCTCGTTGCTCTTCACATGCTCTCGTTGCTTCCCACACTCCATTCTACTTCTCATTCTCCACAACATGCACATGCATTGCTCCTCCCTTCTCACACTTATGCTTCCACTCCATCTGTGCCACCTGTTTCTCATTCCTCTTGCAAGCTTCTCCTGCTTTTCCCTATTTCCACCGCGTTTATTCTCTCCCCTCTCCACTCTCTTCCTACTCTACCAGCGCTCCACATTCCTTCACTACTCCTTCCATTTACAGTCCCTTATTCTCCTCATGCCACAATCTCCACCCTCCTTCGACACTCCTCTCCCCTACTTGCACCCGTCTCCACACTTGCGTCCTTCTCTATTTCTAGTTGCACTCTTCTCCAGCCTGCACCTTCTCTACACAACATGCTCTCCCTTGCCCCTATAGCTCCACTCCGCCCCGTTGCCCACTCCACCACCCCACCAGCTCTTGCTTCCACCACCCCCATCCTGCGCAACTCCCATCCATTATCGTGTCATATCCACAAGCCGTGCCCGTCCTGGCCATTGTTTTACCTCTTCTCCTACAGCACTGTGTTTCCACCGCTACCTCCTCTTCTAAAACACTTTCTACAACCATCATCCAAAAAATATATATGTATAAAAGGTTAATACAAAATAACTTGTATAAATATAACATTATTATTATTATTATTTTTAATAACATTTTTCTTACCATATATATATATAATTTTAAAATTAATAATATTATTATTATAGAGAAAAAATATTATTATTAAATGTAATAATAACCTTCTTACCTTGGAAGCAAAAGGTCCCTTGTACAACATCCACGGCAACTTATAGTGACCAATTCATAGATCTCCTTGAGAAAATCCTTAAGGATATAGATGAAATAAAGAAATCTATTGACGAAACGTTAAAAGAAAATGAAGATGAATGTGAAAATCACGTAGAACAAACCACTGAAGCTATTGTAAAAGATGAAGATACAGTAGACTATTATGTAATTTCCAACGAGATTAATGGCATCAATTAAGATGTTATGTAAGACAAAGATATAACATACCCTAGTAATGAAGAAAATGAAAAAGAAACAATTGACAAGGAGAAAGATGATCCTGACCAAGATTGTGAGAGACAATTAGATGTTACTATCAATAACAATGATCAAAGCATTGACAATAATATCACAATAACAAACGCATGAAGGACATATGTCATCACAAGGAATTCTATAAAGAACATCAAGGAAAGAAACTATAATATCTATCAGACACAAGATAAAACTAATGTTCTTAGAATCATTATAAGCACAAAGATCTCGTTCAAGGGAACTGACACAAAATATGTTGGGAATAACAACACGAAAAAATTTATGGTCGTCATCTATGTCAAGTATGTTCAATTGAGGAAAAACATAGTTAAAATAAGCAATCACACAAGTGGAAAAAGCATAAACAAAACTTCACCAAGTTCATACTTAATGCAAATACCAAGACAAAATAATCAAAATGAAGCAATGGTCATAATCAAAATTGCATCTCTCAAGTCATCAGTGTGACACAGAGCCAGAATAAAAGACGGCATGAGAAAAATCAGCTTTGAGGACAAAGCTTTCCCAAGGGGAAGGTAATGCTACAACAATAAAATACTAAATAAATAGGTTATAACTATTAGTAATAGTAATCAATTATTAAATATAGTTATGAAGAGAAATATCTCTTCAATATTTGATGGCCAAGCAACAGCCATTTCCATTGTATTTTATCATCCATTAAATTATATGTATTTATACTTTCAATTCATGAAGATGGGACATATTCCCCCTTAGTATCTGGATACGGATTCTCCATTACACTGGATACAGTGTAACAGTATTTTTGAGTCTCCCAAGAGGAATTCAGCCCAGTTAGGTTAGGAATTTGGCCTTGTTGAGTAAATTGGTCACCCACTGAAGAACATAAATAGAGAGGCACCCTCTCTCATTTGGATGCACAATAAGCTCAAGAAAGTCCTCTCCAAGGAGAAGAAAGAGAACTTCATTTGGGTATAAGAGAAGAAGTTGTGAATGATATATTATCTCTTGGTTTTCTATCTTTATCTGACATTGTACTTAGAGACGAATCTATATAGAATAATTTGTTGGGTTTTTCCAGAGAATAGGTTTTGCAGGATAAATCTTTGTGTCTTTGTTTTATGTTTTGCTTTTCTATATTTCAGTGATCCGATTGTATAAGATTAAAAAAAAAACATAATTGAATTAAAGCACAAAATCTAACAATAACATATCACATGATTGTAGTGCATAACAAATCCTCCAATTATTTTTTTACGTGCATTAAAACACACCGCAAACTGTTTTTCTTTGTAATTTTTAAATTTGAAGAACTTGTAAGAAGCTTATTCAACAACTGGAAGTGTTCTTCACATGTTTGTGTCCAATCAAATTTTAATCCCTTCTTTTGCAATGAATTTATGGGGTGTGAAACATTGGAGAATCCATTATTGAACCTCTTGTAATAACCAACAAGGCCCATCAAATATCTCACATCTATCACATTCTTTGGATTTGTCCAATTCCTAATGGCCTCAATTTTTCAGGATTCGCTGATATTCATTCCTCTAAGATAATGTGACCCAAATAATGAATTTTTTTTTAAAGAAATCAGATTTACTTAACTTTGCATATAGTTAAAGATCTCTTATCACTTGCAAATCCATTCTCATATGTTCTTCATGTTCTTCTTTATTCTTCGAATAAATGAGAATTCCATCTAGAAAAAGAAGAGTAGGTTTGAGAAAATACTTGTTGAAAACATTATTCATGAGACACATGAATGTAGCTGGTGCATTAGTGAGACCAAATGTCACCACCAAAAACTCATAATGTCCATACATTTTTCTAAAGGTTGTCTTGTGGATGTCTTCTTCTTTTATTCTCACTTGATGGTAACCATACCTCAAGTCAATATTTGAAAATACATTTGGCCCTCTCATTTGATAAAAAAGATCATAAATTTGAGGTAATTGGTATTTGTTCTTTATTGTAACTTTGTGCAAATACTTATAATAAATACATAACCTCGGTGTTCTATCTTTATTTTTCACAAATAGCATGTGTTCTCCCCTTGGAGACACACTTGGTTTGGTGTACTTCTTTTCCAACAACTCATGCAATTGCATTCAATTCATCTCCAACAATTATGGTATACTCATTATGTATAGTGTCTTAGACACTAGTGCAATTCATGGTACAAGATCAATTGTGAAATAGTATCCCTCTTTGAAGGAAATCCTGACACTTCATCACACACCCCTAAATATTGAAAGACTATGTAGTCCTCCAGCTTGGGAAATTCATTTTTTGTTATGCCCATTACATGGGTTGCATACAATCGACAACCATTTATAAATAACTTATTCAATTGTAAGGAATTCCCTTTGGAATTCCCTATATTATCCTTGGGTTTCACTCTTCATTGGTGCATTCGAAGGTATTGTTGTAGCAATCAATTTTAACTTTATTTGTTTCCAAGAAATACATTCTAGTAAGGACATCATAAGAACCAAGTGGAAACACATTCAAATTTGTGCATGTTAAGAGTTCATTCATTTCTAATTGGAATTTCTCCACCATTTCACTAACTTTCCTCTTGGTTTCAGAGGGTAGTTGAACCAACCATAATTTGATATGTATTGTTTTCTTAAAAGCACAAACCTCAACAAATTTAGGATTGATATAATTGTGAGTATATCCAGGGTGTGTTAAAATAGAGATAGATTTCTTAGCAATCTTTCCTCCAACTTCAACCACAACTGATTGATGATCTTCTTGGTGATTCTCTAGTGTAACATAGATTCTATGGATGATCCTTGTAACATCACTTACAGTTTCATCCCCTTGGATGTTCTAAACCTAATTGGTACTCCCATTCCGACATGGACAGTTTCTAAGCAAATGGTCCTCTCTACATCTCCAACATTGAAGTGGTAGCATTAGAGGACATTTTGATGAGAAATAGGTCTCCTAAGGAAAATGATAAAAAAAACCACGTAGATTTTTTATTATTATAATATTTCACTTTTATGGAAGTTGCCCAGGATTATTTCACTTTAATCAAAGTTATCTTAGATATATATTTTATATTAAAATGAATTTATGAGGAAGAAGTTCAATGTAGCGTTTTCAACGAAATAAGGAAAGAAAATTAAATACACACCAACGTTTCATGGTGTATAGTATTATTATAATATATTAATTATATTGTATAATAGTTTTAATATTAATTATTATTATATATTAGTTATAATATTAGATACTCTTATTCGTTAATTATATATTAATATTAATTAAAAGTTATTAGATCCAATTTTTTACTATTATTATAAAATACTAATTATAATATAATATTGTTATAAATTAATTATAATATTTATTGCTATTATTATTATATATGGGTAATGTATTAGATAGTATTAGCTAAAATATGGATGGGTATATTAGTTATGATATTAGTTAAAAGTTATTGGACCCAATTTTGAGGCTATTATAAAATATTAATTATACTATATAATATTACTACCTATTAGTTATAATATTAATTACTATTACATTATATTGGTCATGTATTACCTAAGATAGATGGGTAGTTATTGGACCCAACTTTTGATGGTCATTATAAAATATTAATTATAATATAATATTATTATATATTGGTTATAATATTAATTACAATCACTTTTATATATTATGTATTGGTCATGTATTACCTAAATGGATGACTATATTAGTTATCACATTAGTTACTAATTTATATTGATTAATTATGATATTAGTAAAAGTCATTGGAACCAACGTTTCAATGAATTATAATAATAATTAGTATTAGTATTATATATTATATGTGAGTCATGTTTACCTAAAATTGATTAACATATTAATTTCATTATAAATATCTAAGATAATTTCTCTCATCTTAAGAAGGAGGTAGACAAATTCTACTATTATAAAGCTCCACGTATCCCCAAATTATATAATAAAAATTTACCTTAGACATGCACCGCTTTTGAATTTTAAAGCATTTTGATTGGATAATAATTATGACATGGAATATGAATTAGGGTTGAAAGGCCCATTTTCATTCAAATTTCCTCTAATTCTAAATTTGCAATAGTCTAAATGTTACAAGTTTCCAACCTTTTAATTTCCAAGCTCTTTTTCTAGTTTGTTTTTCACATAATACAGTAAAAGTTTTAGATTTATTCTTGAAAAGGCATATGATAATTGTTAAGGTCTCATAATATTGGTCCCCTTGGGGTATTTGAGACGGTTGAATCTATTTATGCATTCCAAAATGTGATTTAAACACCTCAAAATTTAGATTTTGGAAAAAAAAATAACCAAATTTCGATAAAAATATCACTAGAAAGTCCAAAACATCTAACAAATATACTTCTCCAATTCTTTTGGCTTGTCTCCCATCATCCTATCTAGCTTAGCCATACCCTATGGTGGTTGCTTTTGTTGATTTATGAAATGAGGAGGATTAAATTTCTTATTTCTCCAATCAAACTTCTTCTTTCTCTTGTCCTTCCATGCCTTATGGAATTATGGCCTACTTTTGTTTTGAACATAACAATACTTGGCCTTCCTTATGGTTGATTTAGACTTTGAGGTTCGTCCGACTCAAATTTGTCATTGTATGACTGAGGTAATTCACTTAGAAAACATTGAATTTTGACATTATTATCTCTTATATAATTGGCATACCTCAACAAATCCAAGAATTTATTGGCATATTCCTCCATGGTCATTTGTCCCAATTTCAACTCATGAATCTCTTTAATTTTATCAATTTGTCTCACAAACAAATCATTTCCTCGTGATCAAATCATTAAGTGGCGAGGGTACATTGTCTCATAAACAATGTAGTGTTATACATCAATCAATTTTTATTCGGCTAGGTCCAACCTTAAAAATTAAATTATTATTATTATTGTTATTATATTATATGTTCAAGTACATACATATTGTTAACTCTCTAAGAACTTTAGTCGTCTAGTGAATGATATTTTTTGTTGTAATTCTCCTTCGAACCTTGTTGGAAAAAATGGGTATTACAGAAGTAGAGAACCAAGAATCTAAGAAGTGCAGGCAATGTTAACCAACACCATTATATTATTGAGATACAAGTTACATTAAAATACATTATAAAGAATAAGTGATTGATAGATTGATCTAAGAGATCATCTATAAATACTTGAATGTTTAACCAATTTCCTAAAATCAAGTTCATATCCATCTCGTATTAGATTATCCAAGCTCACCAAAATAGTTAAATAAATTTGCATTTTTGGCCTTGTTTTCCTTTCACTAGATTACTCAACTTGGTTGGGACCATATTATTTGGTCCAATCTTATAAGTCATCATTAGCCTCAATGAACTTCTTGACTATCTAAGTCATTCCCACTAACTCTAAAGTTGGGTTTAACCTGAGGTTCTAACAATGCCCGTGAACAAAACTCTTTGGAGATTTATAAGGAGACGCTATCACTTCTTGAACCCCATCATAATAACAATTTCCTAAAATTTCCAAAGAAACAACTGAAATTTCATAATCCTAGCTTCAATGAATGACTTTGGAAAAATGTTAACAATATGATTCTCTATTGTGTAGTAGAAAAGAGACACCACATTCTCCTATACCAGCTGTTTTCAATAGTATGCATGAAGTTACACATGTTGACCATCACACTTTGAGCAACAAGGTTGGTAACCACTCATATCATAATTTGATTGTAACAATACCATATAATGAATTCCATAAAAGGGAATATAAGCTCACCCATCAAGTTGTGAATCCACACAACCTTAGTTCAAACACTCATTGTGCCTCTATATTTAATTTCAAAAGTTGACAATGAAACAATATTTTGTTTCTTGCATGACCAAACAATTATACCAATTTCAAAATGAAACACATAGTCAAAGTTGAATTCTTAGCATCTCTAACACCTACCTAATCATAATCTATAAATGCGACTATTTGTTTCAAGTTCCTTCTATATGACTTGATACCAAGGTGATACATACTATGATACATCAAGCAAATAACTTTATATCCTTCAAATAACTCTCCTTCATATCTTGCATCAACTTAGAGACAAAACTAACAAGGCAATTTGAGTATGAATCAAGTAAATAAGATGCCAATAAGTTACCTACATAGTATTATAAACTTTCAGAGAATCACACTCCTTACCTAGATTCACTCCCGATTGAAATAGGGTAGAACAAGACTTGAAATCTTGCATCTTGAATCTCTTCTAAAGATTCATACTTAGATTCAGAAATAAAGATACTGTTAACGCCATATCAAAATTTTGATAATGTGGAAACCTGATCCTATCGAAAAGTGTTGGGACGACACCCTTAGAATTTGCAGGGATGTTAATGGCATCTATGAGACAAGTTTTAGCCACTAGAATAGGACGCGGTGGAAATAAAGTAAAAGACAACGTAAATTGGCAGCCTCAACTCGAAGTAATGAAGATTGAAGGTGGAAAGGAATTTCATGAATCATAGATGCAGGGTAAAGCAGGGGGTGTCGGATGCACTGAAGGCATTAAATGGGAGTCATAATAGAAGGATGAGATTGATCTGAAGACAGATCAACGACGTCAAAGCGTTTTGCACAGTGAACATGCTCGGCCAAGACCACTTTTCCGAATCGCAAAATAGGTTAAAGAGTGGAGGAATCTGATGGCCGATATCGGGATACAAGAAGATCGATGAACATAAATTATTTCACATCCTGAACTAGAAAGGACGTAGTTGCAATTTCAAATTGCGAAAAGTTGTGCCATCCGCTCAAATCGACGGTCACTGCAAGAGCAGAGATAGATCCGTAGTCAAGGTTTATTTCATGATCTGAAATAGCGCGGATGGGGTTAGGATCTTGCATCGCGAAAAGTGGTAGGGCCCTCTCGGATCAGCGGTCATGAAGAAAATTCGATCTTGATCGAAGGATAAGGAGCATACAACAAAATAAAGTCACTCACCAGATCAGGAAGGGAAAATTAGGTAAAAGGTTAAATATTTTCGATATGAACGGCCTCCATAAAGGGGAGTTGGAGATTGACAGTAGAGGTAAGCATTCCCAGATTAAGCTGCAGATGCATGAGATGAGGACAAATGTAGCATAAATGACCTCACATACCAAAGGCTCATATCACGAGGAGTAAGATCCATAGCGCAAACTGCGTAGGAAAGGCATGAAGGTTATGCTATATAGAAAGCTATAAAAGGATCTACGTGGAGTTGGAAAGGTTTGTCTTTTCCAAATCTTCGAAACCGCTGAATACCCGACCACATACAGAGTGCCAGCAAGGACAAACCAAGAGACTGTGCTAAAAACAAAGGTAGACCCCTGATACCTCCTCAGTGGTATTTGAAAATGGATATGGTAGGAGAAGTAGAAGTGGTAGACGTGAGAGATAATGTAGAACCAGAGGTCACATGTTGGAGGGTAGAGGAAAGTCTCGTAGATGAGAATTTCGATATTTTCGATACCATATTGGTGGGGGAAGCCATTGAAGCCACCAGGGGTAAATTGGAAATCCTTAAGGACCAAGGTAGATATACCTGTGGTGTTTTTAAATCTTTTTCCATTTTTTCTCTGTTGACCAAACCCCCCATTGCCCTGAGTTTGTCAAATGGTGTGCAGACAATTTCTCTGTCTCCAAAGAAGTCATTATGAATAAGTCAAAGTCCAAAATCCTTGGTTTGGTCTAGGATTCTGTCGTGCGTAAAACCCTGCACATCCCAGACGAGTTTGTCCATATATCCCAAAAATACCAAGAGGAAAATATTATACGTTTCTTCAGAGAGTCTACCGACGAAAGTAAAGAAGCCTTCTTGAAGTCCTGTTCAAAACCCAATGCTGAATTCATCAACCTGTCATACCCCATTGACCTTAGCCAATTTAATGAAGAAACTCAGTGGTGTATATCCTTGGCCAGTCAGTTTTTAGGTCTAGATACCGACGCTTATGTCACAGATTCATTGTTGAGTCTATTGTTCGTCTTGAGTACTTTTTTGGGCGAGCCTAGATTGCTCGGGCAATCTTATCAATCTTATTTTCTTAATTTTGATGAATTCTTGGCCGAGAACATTCGTTCTCAATTAGAAAATTTCCATGGCACTAAGGTATTCAGATTCCAGTCCTTTTTGCTAAGGATGTTTATAGCTTATAACAAAGAAGACCTACAAGTACCTGAATTGGAAATCACTAGTGATATGGCCACGGACTATTGTAAATTCATGAACCAGCTGATGGTCGAAATATATGACCTTTTATTTCAGTAAAGGCCACCCAGGGTGTTTCCTGAGATGAGGTGAATACTACAGCTATCCCATAGCAAGAGGATAGGAGACTGGTTCCTGACAAAATTCGAAACAATCATAGGATTGTCCGGCTTTGTGCATCAACCCTACATTTTGCCAGCTTTTCTAACTACCAGGGTTTCTCCCTGGAATTGATCAGATAAAGACTCACTGTTGAGGAAGAGCACTTCTTGAACTATAAAAAGGTCTCAAATTTGATTTACCCCTGGGAAGTGGGACCATACACAGTTCGGAGCAAAGTTGCTTTACCACTGGTCCCCAACTTACTCATGGGCATGGGGTTTTCTATGGAACAAGCTGTGAATTACGACCCCCATCAGATAATTTCCAAAATGAAGAAGAATCACAAGTGCGAGATTTTTGAACACACTGAAATACCTGGACTCAGGGAAGCAACAAACTGGGATTATTTCCCTAATCCTACCTTCATGGACACCAGCATAGAATGAAGCACTGGCTCACCCCTGCCAGGAGTAGCTTCTCTCCAAAGAGAATTGTCCAAATTAGTTGCAAAATCCAGGAATGTCTCATCATTGGTTGGCTATTCGATGAGTTCAATGAAAATAGGAGGTCTAGAGTCTATGGAGACTGAAGAGGTGGACACAGCCTGCATGCCCAAAAAATAGAAAATAGAATAGGGGCAGTAGTTAGTGTAGGTTAAAAAGAGAAATACAAAGGGGCAGATGAAGAAGAAGAATATGGAGAAAAAATAGAAATAAGACTAGCCCGAGGCAGCCAAATTGCAAATCCAATAATATGTATTTGACGGACAGACTCTGAACAGGCATGCATCCAAACAGGACTAGCTAGATGCTTACCGGGAAAGGGCTGATAAAACTTTTAAAGAGACAGTAGAGCTATATAGCGAGGTAATGCAGTTACCTTACCCAAAGATGGCATTAAAAACTATAAGGGATCATGCGACTAACACCCTTAGCTTAGCTCTGACGATGTGAAACAAGGTGTTAGAGGTTAATGTGAACCTCGCAAAGGTTCCCATTATTGACATAATACACCTCAACAAAGAAATCGGGGATATCTTGAATGCTAGACTTTTGAAGGCCACAATATAGATGTCCAAGCTAGAGGGAAGTAAAACAAAGACTTTGGATCTTTTGAGGAAGGTTAGAGAGGGGAACAAATCCCTCAAGGCCCAAATCAACAATCTGCAAAATGAAACAATACAAATAGAGGGACCAACATCTCAAGGGGTTTTGGCTCAGAAATTGCTTAATGATAAACAGAAGGAGATCTAGATACTAAAAAAGAAGTTGAAAATCCCTTCTACCAAGCTCACTCAGACAGACGAGTTGGCTGACTTCGAAAAAGAGAAAGAGACATTGAACATTGAGCTTGATGACTGCAAATCCAAGCTACTGAAGCTCAAGGCAAAGGAAAGGCAGTGGGAAGTAGACATCCAGCTCTTAAAGAAGAGTGAAATAGAATTAAAGGCCACATTAGCAATGAAAGAAAAGGAGCTTCAAGGAAGAGGTGCAGAGAGTGCAATTCAATCCGTAGGTGTATTTGAGGAAATAGATACCAGTTCCCTTTCTATAGCAATGTCCCAGATAGGCCTGAAAGATACAGAGCTTAGTAAGTTAAAGAAGTAGATTGAGGAACTAGAAAAGGAAAAAGGTAAAGAGAGACAAGAAAAGGAAAATATGGAAGAGAAATGCCAAGGACTGACACAACAAAATTCCAATTTAAGCCATCATGTGATCGATAAATCGGCCTTGCAAGGCACTAGACATTTGATCTGGGATCAAATCATTATAGAGGATGACAAGTTTCGACCTTATATAGATTTCATTGCAGACCAGGAGAATGCTATGATAGAGGCTAAGAAAAAGGTTCTGACAGTATTAGGGGAAGTGCAGAGGAGACCTGTGGCAACAGTAGAAAATGTCGTTTCTTTCCTAAGAACCTTGTCAGATGATTTGGCCAATCGATACAGTATACCGAATAGGGTTGCTATCGTCTCTGGGGCTAGAAAGGTAATTGCTAAGCACAGGATGTTGGAAACTGTTCAAGACAAAATAGGGATTACCGAGCAGAAGGTCCAGGAGGTTATCAAGCTATTCAGACCACTGGTAGACAGAGGGTTCCCTTTCTTCTGGGAAGAGAAGGGACATTTAATGTCTCAAAAGGAGTATCGAGAACATCTATTTCATTGTCGATTAGACAACAACAAGTTTGGAGATATGCAACAATCATTGTCAGGAAATATCGTTTTTGATAAGTTGGCCAATGAATTTGAACTATTGTTTGATTTTAAAGCCACTTGTGCCAGATTCCCCGATACTTTGTACCCGGAAACTATGGAGCTCAAAGAGCAAGCGCTGGACCTGGCAGTTGCGACTTTGCTTGGTATTGACCTATGGAGATCTATTCAGTAATGCGGGTCGACCAAATTCAAAACGCAACCATAGAAGTGGCAATGACAGTATGCGGGAAGTTTTCTCTGTGAGCACGCCCTCCCAATGGTCACTTCTCCCATAACTTTGTACATCTATCACTCACCAGATGAAAACATGGAAGACTCTCGCGCACATTTTCTCTTGCAATCCATATTTCATTTTTCAGTTTTTATGTAAATCGTGGCCGATGTGTCACATCAAAGTTTGTTAGAATTTTTTCTTCAGTTGTAACAAGTTTGAGTCCCGAACCTTGGGTTGGGAAGTCTGAAATACTATAAATATATCTCCTAAAGAAGGAGAAAGGGTTGGAACTGGTGTAATTTTGTAGTGTATGCTTTCAAGAGTATTTTAATAAATTTGTAGAGTCGAGGTTGGCGTTTTACACAGGGATTCATGTGTTGTCTGTATTACAGTCTGTTGCTTCCTCTCTCACGTGAATGTTTTTCCATTTTATCTCTTCCATTATGTTTTCTTTCATGTCTGAAATAAGTGTATAATAGTTTGGAATTCATACATGCTATGCTCCATCTGTTCTTTCAGATTTCCACTAAAGATTTCTTCTAAAGTTAATACATAATTCATTTTCCAATGCTCTGTGTTGATGATCTGTTCATGTTATTCTTTTTCACCAGAAAACTATAATTTGACTGTGATTGAATGGCTATCTTGCCTCCATGTTGAAATCACCTGCATAATTTTTTTTCATTTCTGTTACACTTCTTGACTCCATCGCCCAATGGTTCTATGTCCTGTTACAACCAATCTTACAAATAATTCATATTTTCACTTGTACATATCTGGCATTGTTAATACTTGGTGAGAGATCCCTCTCGGAAGAGAAGAAGGACAGTTCTCTCTTCAAAAGTGGTTGTTCTTTTACCTGAGAATGATCCTTCCACAACTTTTGGTTCAATTCCAATGCTAACAAACTGGCGTCGTTGCCGAGGACGAGTTGAAGATTATCCCTGGAAGAACAACAGGAACTGCATGATTTCAGGAAAGAGATTTCTGAGGGAAAATAGAAATTTTCGCATTCGCGAGAAGGTTGTATATTTGTCTTGGCGACTCCACACCCACTCCGACCAGTATCACACTAGGTATCTTGGCTTCCAGAAGAATCCACACGAGAGGTAATCCTAATCCTAAAACTTTGCAAAGTGTGGAAAATCTAGAAAAAATACTTAGGAATAGAAATAAAGAGAAAGTGAATTTTCTGTTGTTTGGTACATCATCATCTCAAGATTTGTACAACATAGCAGAATATGAGTGGGGGGTTAGAGCTGAAAGACTACTAACCAAATCTAAATTTGAATTTGACCTAAGGAAAGTTGGGGTTAGCCCTAGTATACTGAAATCCTATTTGCTTGATTCTTTTTGGCTAAACCTCGAGACCCTGACGAAAGATGAGGAGACAACCCCTATTTTTTAGAACACCCAGTTTCTTAACCCCTAGCCTACTCCCAATCGGCCGACCCTGATGGCTGCTAATAGATTTTCCTCATTAGCCCTACCTCTAGTTCTGCACGACCTCCCCTTGAACTATGCCCAAAGGATTGCACTCTACGATGGGGAGGGGAATGTCTCAGTGAAATACCATGTAGGTAAGTTTGATGATTTCATCGACCTGGAAGAGGTGGATGATGAAGACATCAAGATGAGGTTGTTCGCTCAGGGTTTGTCTGGGGAGGCCAAGAAATGGTACAAAGATTTGCCACCTAGGTCTATTCTCAGTTTTACTGGTTTTCAAACCATATTTCTGGAAATATGGGGCGATAAACAAATCATGTTGTAGGTCCTGTCTCAATACAACAATCTCAAGAAAGGGGGTTTTGAGTCAGTCCATGAGTTCTCAAGTAGATTCATGAGAGTCTACAACTTGATACATGCTGACATCAAACCTTCACCCAGGGTGGCTAAAATTCATTACGCTGATGCATTTGATAATGATGTTGCTTTATTGTTAAGAGAAAGAAATTCAAACACCCTCCTAGCCATGTTCACTGACGCCCTAGAGGTAGAGGCCAATATTATGGCATGCAAAAAAATAAAACTGAGGGTAGAGGTTGACAAGAGGAAAGGTAGAGAAGAAACACACCCATCGCTTATATGCCTTCATCTAGTGATGTGAAGTTTGAAATGATGCTCAAAACTATGGAAAAGTTAATGGACTGACTAACATTGGAACCCAAGCCAACAAACTGAGAGCAGAATGAACCTTAGATAAGGAATCCCAATTTTAGGAGACCGGTTCCTCTCCCACTCCAACCAAATAGACAAAGGGATGCAAGGAATCCAAGGAACCAAGAAGAGCAGCCAATTAGACCTCCTTTCCCTGAAAAATATGTGGCTGTCGAAGATGAGGCAGAGTCCATCGAAGATCAGATTCATCATTTTGGTGATTTAGACTCTGAAATCTACTTGACTGAGGAGGAACATAACATGTTCACACAAGTGGATGATAAGGCCCTAACAGAGGATTTGGAGCAATATCATAGGGGTATATGCATGCTATAGACGATGTCAGGAAGATCAAGTTAAGAAGTAGGGACTTTGCTATAAAAAAATGGGGGTTAAACCAAAACCATCCTTCTAGTAGTCAGACTGGCCCAAGAAAAGGGAATGAGAAACAAAAGGAGTCAGTAGCATCTAAAGAAGTGGAAAAAGGGATTGGCAATGTGAGGGAGCTGGAGCAAACAACACCTATGGAGCTAGGCAAAAACTCTCCCATGTTTAACCTCTAAAGCGAGCTGGATAAGCTGAAGGTTTCAATACCTTACAATGAATTGTTAAGGAATCAGGAATATAGGGACATTATAACGAAGATGATCGCAAATCAAGGAGAATCCCACCTGGATATCTTAGAGTTGATTGAAGACAACCCTACTATTATCCTGGGATCTAAGATTGATAGTGTGGATAGTGAAGATGAGGAAGTACCACCCTTTTACATGAGCTTGAATGGGCATGACATGGTGTTGCACAACGCTATGTTGGATTCGGGCGCCACACATAATCTAATGCCAAAGGGAGTGGTGGAGAGTCTGGGGTTAGAAATGACAAGGCCTTATAAAGACCTGTATTCCTTTTATTCGAAATGGGTTAAATGTCTTGGGTTTGATCAAAGACATGGTGGTATCTTTAAATAAATTTCCATCTAAAACTATGGTCATGGATGTTGTCGTGGCCGATATTCCCCCCAAGTTTGGTATTTTGCTGTCAAGGTCTTGGACTTCGAATCTAAAAGGTAGCTTGCAAATGGATATGTCTTACGTGACAATTCATGTTCAAAATGAAAACAAAAGGTTATACAGCGAGAAAAGATTACCTTATGTTGTGAGCATTCAGGCTTAGCTTGATATCCATCATGTTTATGCTGTCGATACGGACCTAGGGTCGTCTATCTTCTTCAATGATATGTCTCCTTGTAACTCAAAAGTCGTTGTGCCATGGAAAGGTAAAAAGGATAAAGAAGAGACTAGTGAATGGGAATTTTTAGAAAGAAAGCAAAAAGGCGAAGGACTATGGAAGATGTATTTCAATGGCTTGGTGGCTAAAGAAGGTGTTGGTGCAGGTGTGTACATAATTTCCCCCATTAGAGATACTAAATCTTATTCTTATAAATTGGTTTTTGAATGCACTAACAATGTAGTAGAGTATGAAGCTTTGTTGCTGGGTCTGCATGCACTAAAGGATTTAGGAGATAAAAAGGTCCAAATTTTTGGAGATTCAAAGCTTGTAGTAAATCAAGTGAATGACAGCTACTAGACTAGACATCCAAGAATGAGAGCTTATCAGAATGAGGTGTGGGACATGTTAGAGAATTATTTCACTGAACATACAATCCAAGTGATCCCTAGGTATGAGAATACAGTGTCCGACTCTCTAGCAACTACGGTCGGGAAATTTGAGACCCCTACAATGGGCAAGAGAAAATACAAAGTAGATATTGTTAATAGACCTTCTATACCAGACAACACCAGATATTGGCAAGTTTTCTAAGATGATATGCAGATCAAGAGATTTCTAGAGTTGTCTGGTGAGTTTGTAAACACCCGCATAGATGAAGATGATGCGAACTCTGATAATTTCCTAGACATTGATGGGGAAGAGGAAGAGGCCGTTGGAGCAGGGAAACTGAAAGAATCTTTGGGAGGAAGGGATATAGTCCAATTGAAAAGCAATCATATTCCCATAGGTTTTATCCCCTTAGAGTCCCTTTTTGACCAAAATGACGTCACCAGAGATCCAAAGGTCGAGCCTGTCGTAGATGTTGTTGACGATATAAATATTGGCACTGAAAGTAACCCAAAAATTATAAATTTGTCCAAGAAAATGCTCGCAAAAGAAAAAGAAGGGTATGTGAACTTGATGAAAAAATACAAGGATGTGTTTGCGTAGAGTTATGAAGACCTCAAAGAGTATGACACTTCCGTCATATAGCATACTATCCCAATTAATCCTAGGGAGAAACCATTCAGGAAGAAAATCAGGAGGATCAATCCAAAGCTAGTACCTATTATTGAAAAGGAAGTAAAAAAGTTGTTTGATGCGAAAATAATTGTGACTCTGAGGTTTTCGAAACGGGTAACCAATTTGGTTCCTGTTCGGAAAAGAATGGGGAGATAAGGTTATGTGTATATTTCAGAAACTTAAATAAAGTTTCTTTGAAGGAAAATTACCCTTTGCCAAAGATGGACCAAATCCTGCAGAGGGTGGTAGGCTCAGAAAGAATATCCACTATGGATGGCTTCTCTGGTTACAATCAGGTGAAGGTGCTACCTGAAGACCAAGAAAAAACAACTTTCACCACACCTTAGGGTACCTTCATGTATGCAAAGATGTCGTTTGTATTAATGAATGCTGGAGAAACTTTCCAACGTGCCATGGATATTGCTTTTGCACATGAAAGGGACAAATTTGTGGTGATTTACATGGACGACATTATTGTATACTCCCGGTTGGTCAAAGATAATATCATTCATTTAGAAAGGGTTTTCATTAAGTGCAGGAAGTATGGCATCTCATTAAATCCTAGAAATTCAAACTTTGCTCTAGAAGAAATAAATTTGCTAGGACACATCATTTCGAAGGAAGGAATTAGGATTGATCCAGACAGGGTAAAGGGCATCTTGAGAGTGGAGGAACCAAGGAGTAAGAAGGAAATACAGTCTTTCATCGGTCAAGTAAATTTCTTGAGGAGATTCATCCCTAGCTTCATCGAAATCCTGATGGACATTACTTATATGCTGAGGAAAGATCATGAAATCAAATGGACAGCGGAAGCTAAGAAAGATTTCAAAGATATAAAACAGGCCATTTTGGAAGCTCTTGTACTGGTCATTCCATATTTTGAGAAATATTTTTTAGTGTTCTCGTATGCTTCAGAGCATACTGTGGCGGTAGTGTTGCTGTATAAAAATGAGCGGGGTGAGGAACAGCTATAGCATTCTTCAGTAACATATTGAGTGATGGAGAATTGAAGTATAATATAATGGAAAAACAAGCTTATGCTTTGGTTAAGGCCATGAAATATTTCAGAATCTACCTCCTCCATTCCCACATAATTTCCTATGTACCCAGTAGCGTGGTGAAAAACATACTTACACAATCGGATCCAGAGGGGAAGAGAGCTAAATGGGTTGCAGTGCTTCTAGAATACGACATAGAATTAAGCCCACAAAATTGATCAAAGGGAAAGGGTTAGATAAAATTATGATGGATTCCCATTGTGACTCTCTGTAGCTAAATTTTTTAGCTGGTCAATCTGATCGGTTGGAGGCAGAAGTACAGGTGAAGCCTGATTTTTCTACATCTCCATAGTATGCTGATATTATTTTTGTATTGTAGAATTTACAACCTCCTGTAGGGCTAAGAAAAACCAGAGCCATATCTGTAAAACTGAAGGCTATGAAATTTTGCATCATAGAACAATATATTTATTGGAAAGACCCCTTGGGAATACTGCTGAATTGTCTTCTGGAGAACGAAGCTCAACATATGGCAAAGGAGTTCCATGAAGGAGATTGTGGAGGGAATCATTCCTGGAAGGTAACTGCAAATAAACTTTTGAGGGCCAAATTTTATTGGCCTTCATTGTTCTTAGATGTGTATAAGGAAATGAATAAATGCCATCAGTGTCAGATTTTTTAAGGGAAAAGAAAAGTGGTTTCACTTCCCCTCAACCCTATATATGTAGAAGCACCTTTCCAGCAGTGGGGGTTGGATTTCATCGGAGAGATAAACCCAAACTCCTCAGGATAGCATAGGTGGATTCTAATAGCTACTGATTATTTCACAAAGTGGATCGAAGCCATACCCACTAGAAGGGCTATAGAAGAAGTAATAATGGATTTCTTAGAAAATAATATTTTGGCGAGATTTGGCTGCCCTAAGAGAATTGTGACAGATAATGCACCTGTGTTTAAGTCCAAGAAGATGATCAATTTTTACCATAAATACCATATAAGCTTAAATCACTCTACTGCTTATTACCCACAGGGAAACAAACTGGCAGAATCCTCTAACACAAGTCTTGTGAGGATTATTAAGAAGCTATTGGAGGATAACAAAAGAGCTTGGCACATGAAGTTGAAATATGTCTTGTGGGCCGACAGAATCAGCACAAAGAGGGCTATCGATATGTCATCATTTCAGTTGGTATATGGGGTCAAGGTAATTTTCTCTGCATCTCTGGGTCTTCCAGTCATGAAATTGTTACGAGACTCGTTAGAAGAGCCTAATCCCATTCAAAGAAGGATCAACCAGATTTCTAAACTGAATGAAGTGAGGGACAAAGCTTATGATAAAGTCCAGATACACTAGGAGAAGATGAAGAATACCTTTGGCAGAAGAATAAAGGAGGATGTTTTCCAGGTTGATGACTTGGTGTTGAAGAGGGATGCCCCGCGCAAAGAAAAAGGTAAACATGTAAAATTCGACCACTTGTGGGTGGGCCCATACCTCATTGCGGCACACAGAGGAGACAACGCCTTCATTCTTCAGTATCCAGATGGGTCACAATATGAGGGAGGCACAATGAATGGGAGGTTTCTAAAATGTTACTTGGAGTAAAGGGGCTGAGGTCCATGTATCATAGTGTAAATACATTTTATGTTTTAGTCAATACAGATGGTGAATCAAAAGATTTGAAGCCCGCAGAGAAGGACCTAAGATCAAAAGAGGTAACCATTCTTTTGAATTATGTTTTATTTTAGAAAAGTAGAATAAGAGGATGTTGTCAATGGATTTGGAAACTAGTCTACAAGTTCTTTTCTACCTCGTTGGGAGGATAGCATCCCTTGAGGAGATGGTTGTTAACGCCATATCAAAATTTTGATAATGTGGAAACCTGAGCCTATCGAAAAGTGTTGGGACAACACCCTTAGAGTTTGCAGGGATGCTGATGCCATCTACAAGATAGCATTCAGTCACTAGAATAGGCTGCGATGGAAATAAACTAAAAGACAGCGTAAATTGGCGGCCTCAACTTGAAGTAATGAAGATTGAAGGTGGAAAGGCATTTCATGAATCATAGATGCAGAGTGAAGCAGGGGGTGTCAGATGCGCTGAAGGTGTTAAAATGGGAGTCATAATAGAAGCCTGATATTGATCTGAAGATAGATCAATGTCGTTAAAGCGTTTCGCATGGTGAACATGCTCAGCCAAGACCACTTTTCTGAATCGCGAAATAGGTTAAAGAGTGGAGGCATCTGACAGTTGAGGTTGGGATATAAGAAGATCCACGAACATAAATGATTTCACATCCTAAACTAGCAAGGACGTAGTCACAATTTCAAATTGTGAAAAGTGGTACCGACTGCTCAGATCGACGGTCACTGTAAGAGCACAGATAGATCCGCAGTCAGGGTTTATTTCGCGATCTAAATAGCATGGATGGGGTCAGGATCTCACATCGTGAAAAGTGGTAGGGCCCGCTAGGATCGACGGTCATGAATAAAAGTTGATCTTGATTGACAGATAAGGAGCATACCGCGAGGTAAAGTCAATCACCAGATTAGGAAGGGAAAAGTAGGTAAAAGGTTAAATATTTTGGATATGAATGGCCTTGATGAAGGGGAGTTGGAGATCGACAGCAGAGGTAAGCATTCCCAGATTAAGCTGCACAAGCGTGAGATGAGGAATAATGTAGCGTAAAGGACCTCACATACCAAAGGCTCAGATCACAAGGAGTAAGATCCACGGCGCAAACTGCATAGGAAAGGCATGAAGGTTATGCTGTATAGAAATCTATAAAAGGATCTACGTGGAGTTGGAAAGGTTTGTCTTTTCCAAAGCTTCGAAACCATCGAATATTCGACCGCATACAGAGCGCCAGCAAGGACAAACCAACAAACTATGCTAAAAATCAAGGTAGGCCCCTGATACCTCCTCAGTGCTATTTGAAAATGGATATTGTAGGAGAAGTAGAAGTGGTAGAGGTTAGAGATAATGCAGAACTAGAGGTCACATGTCGGAGGGTAGAGGAAAGTCTTGTAGATGAGAATGTCGATATTTTCAATACCATCTTGGTGGGGGAAGCCATTGAAGCCACCAAGGGTAAATTGGAAATCCTTAAGGACGAAGGTAGAGATACCTGTGGTGTTTTTAAATCTTTTTTCCATTTTTTCTCTGTTGACCAAACCCCCCATTACCCTGAGTTTGTCGAATGGTGTGTAGAAAATTTCTCTCTCACTGAAGAAGTCAATATGAATAAGTCAAAGTCCAAAATCCTTTGTTTGTTCTAGGATTCTGTCATCTGTAAAAACCTTGTACATCCTATATGAGTTTGTCCATATATCCCAAAAATACCAAGAGTAAAATATTATACGTTTCTTTAGAGAGTCTACCGACAAAAGTAAAGAAGCCTTCTTGAAGGCCTGTTCAAAACCCAATGCTAAATTCATCAACCTGTCATACCCCATCAAACTTAGCCAATTTAATGAAGAAACTCAGTGGTGTATATCCCTGGCCAGTTAGTTTTTAGGTCTAGATACCGACACTTATGTCACAGAGTCATTGTTGAGTCTATTGTTCGTCTTGAGTACTTGTCCGGCCGAGCCTGGATTGCCTGGGCAATCTTATCATTCTTGTTGTCTTAAGTTTGATGAATTCCTGGCCGATAACATCCATTCTCAGTTAGTGAATTTCCACGACACTAAAGTATTCATATTCTAGTCCTTTTTGTTGAGGATGTTTATAACTTATAACAAAGAAGACTTACAAGTACCTGAATTGGAAATCACTAGTGATATGGCCGAAACTATTGTAAATTCATGAACCAGTTGATGGCCAAAATATATGACCTTTTATTTCAGGAAAGGCCACCCAGGGTGTTTCCTGAGATGAGGCAAATACTACAGTTTTCCCATAGCAAGAGGATAGGATACTGGTTCCTAACAGAATTCTAAACAATCATAAGATTGTATGGCTTTGTGCATCAACCCTACATTCTGCCAGCTTTTCTATCTGCCAAGTTTTTCTCCCTGGAATTGATCCGACAAAGACTCACTATTGAGGAAGAGCACTTCTTGAACTATAAAAAGAGCTCAAATTTGATTTCCCCTGGGAAGTGCGACCATACATAGTTCAGAGCAGACCTACTTTATCACTAGTCGCCAACTTACTCAGGGGCATGGGGTTTTCTATGGAACAAGATGTGAATTATGACCCCCATCAGATAATTTCCAAAAGGAAGAAGGCTCATAAGTGCAAGATTTTTGAACACACTGAAATACCCAAAATCAGGGAAGCAACAAACTAGGATGATTTCCTTAATCCTACCTTGATGGATGCTAGCCTAGAATGAAGCACTAGCTCACCCCTGCCAGGAGTAGCTTCTCCCCAAAGAGAATTGTCCAAAGTAGTTGCAATAACCGGTAATGTCTCATCATTGGTCAGCTATTCGGTGAGTTCAATGAAAAGAGGAGGTCCAGAGCCTATGGAGACTGAACAGGTGGACATGGCCAACATGCCCAAAAAACAAAAAATAAAACAGGGGTAGCAGTTAGTGCAGGTTAAAAAGAGCAATACAAAGGGGCAGATGAAGAAGAAGAATATGGAGAAAAAACAGAAATAAGAAGAGCCCAAGGCAGCCAAATTGCAAATCCAAGAATATGTATTTGACAGGCTGACTCTGAACAGGCATGCATCCAAATAGGACTAGCTAGACTCTTACCGGGAAAGGGCTGATAAAACTTTTAAAGAGACAACAGAGCTATATAGCGATGTAATGCAGTTACCTTACCCAAATGTGGCATTAAATACTGTAAGGGATCATGCCACTGACACCCTTAGCTTAGCTCTGAGGATGGGAAACAAGGTGTCAGAGGTTAATGTGAACCTCGCAAAGGTTCCCACTACTGACATAATACACCTCAACAAATAAACCGGGGATATTTTGAATGCTAGACTATTGAAGGTTACAATATAGATGTCCAAGGTAGAGGGAAGTAAAACAAAGACTTTGGATATTTTGAGGAAGGTCAGAGTGGAGAACAAAGCCCTTAAGGCCCAAATCAACAATCTACAAAATGAAACAATGTAAATAGAGGGACCAACATCTCAAGGGGTTTTGGCTCATAAATTGCTTAACGATAAAGAGAAGGAGATCTAGATACTAAAAAAGAAGTTGAAAATCCCTTCTACCTAGCTCACTTAGACAGATGAGTTGGTTGACTTCAAAAAACAGAAAGAGACATTGAACGTTGATCTTACCGACTGCAAAGCCAAGCGACTAAAGCTCAAGGAAAAGGAAAGGCAGTGGGAAGTATACATCCATCTCTTGACAAAGAGTGAAACATAATTAAAGGCCACATTAGCAATGAAAGAAAAGGAGCTTCAAGGAAGAGGTGTAGAGAGTGAAATTCAGTACATAGGTGTAGCTAAGGAAATAGATACCGGTTCCCTTTCTAGAGCAATGTCCTAGATATGCCTAAAAGATACAGAGCCTATTAAGTTAAAGCAGCAGATTGAGGAACTAGAAAAGGAAAAAGGTAAAGAGAGACAAGAAAAGGAAAAGATGGAAGAGAAATGCTAAGGATTGACACAACAAAATGCCAAGTTAAGCCAGCAGGTGATCGGTAAATCGGCCTTGCAAGGCGCTAGACATTTGATCTGGGATCAAATCATGATAGAGGCTAACAAGTTTCGACCCTATATAGATTTCATTGCATACCAAGTGAATGCTATGATAGAGGCCAAGAAAAAGGTTCTGACAATATTAGGGGAAGTGCAGAGGAGACCTGTGGCAACAGCGGAAAATGTCGTTGCTTTTCTAAGTGCCTTAACATAAAATTTGGCCAATCGATATGGTATCCTAAACAGGGTTGTTGTTATGCCTGGGGCTAGAAAGGTAATTTCTAAGCATAGGATGTTGGAAACTTTTCAATCCAAAATAGGGATTACCGAGCATAAGGTCCAAGAGGTTATCAGGCTATTCAGACCACTGGTAGACAGAGAGATCCCTTTCTTCTGGGAAGAGAAGGGACCTTTATTGTCTCAAAAGGAGTATCAGGAACATCTGTTTCATTGCTAATTTTGGAGATATGCAACAATCATTGTCAAGAAAGATAATTTTTGATAAGCTGGCCAGTAAATTTGAACTATTGTTTGATTTTAAATCCACCTGTGCTAGAGTCCCCAAGACTTTGTACCCAAAAACTATGGAGCTCAAAGCGCAAGCACTAGACATGGAAGTTGTGACTTAGTCTGGTCCTGACCTATGGAGATCTATTCAGCAATACGGGTCGACCAAATTCAAAACGCAACCATAGAAGTGGAAATGACAGTACACAAAATTTTTTCTCCATGAGCACACCCTTCCAATGGTCACTTCTCCCGGAACTTTGTACAGCTGTCACTCACCGGATGAAAGCATGGAAGACTCTTGTGTATATTTTCTCTTGTAATCCATATTTCATTTTTCATTTTTTATGTAAATCGTGGCTGATGTGTCATGTTAGAGTTTGTTAGAAGTTGTTTTTCAGTTGTAACAAGTTTGATTCCTGAACCTCGTGTTGGGAAGTCCTAAATACTATAAATATATTTCCTGAAGAAGGAGAAAGGGTTGGAACTAATGTAATTTTGTAGTGTATGATTTCAAGAGTATTTTAATAAAGTTGCAGAGCTAAGGTCGGTGTTTTACACAGGGATTCATGTGTTTTTTGTATTACAGTCTATTGCTTCCTTTCTCACGTGAATGTTTTTCCAGTTTATCTCTTCCATTATGTGTTCTTTCATGTTTGAAATAAGTGTATAACAGTTTGGAATTCATACATGCTATGCTTTGTCTGTTGTTTCAGATATCCACTAAAGCTTTCTTCTAAAGTTAATACAGAATTGATTTTCCAATGCTCTGTGTTGATGGTCTATTCATGTTCTTCTTTTTCACCAAACAACTATAATTTGACTGTGATTGAATGGCTATCTTGCCTCTATGTTGAAATTGCCTACATAAGTTCTGTTCATTTCTGTTACACTTCTTGACTCCATCGCCCAATGGTTCTATGTCTTGTTTCAACCAATCTTACAAATAATTCATATTTTCGCTTGTACATATCTCGCATTGTTAATACTTGGTGAGAGATCCCTCTCGGAAGAGCAGAAGGCCATTTCTCTCTTCAAAAGTGGTTCTGTTTTTACTTGGGATCGAGCCTTCCGCAACCTTTAGTTCAATTCTAGTGCTAATAGATACCATCATCCAATTGCATATCTTGGATTTTAAAAAAGAAAATGTAGCATATCCAAGCAATTTGTCATCTCAAATTTCTTCTTTATCTCTCCTTTAAGCTCATAAATAAATCACCATTACCACCAGTGATGATCGAATAAACTACATATAATGCAACAACTAAGACTTCATGATTTGTATTCAACGCATAAATACTTATCAAATTCACAATGCTTAAAACCAACACTAAGAAAGAAAGTATACATTTTTTCATACTATGCCTCAAGGATCGGTTTAAAATCAAATAAGAATTTATTTTGTTGACACATCATACCCCATCTTGTACAAAAATCAAAGGTTACAGTAGATAAATCTCCTAATTGAGATCTCCACATAGGAAGGAACTCTTCACATCCATCTTATGTACCTACAAACAAAAGATAGCAACAAGAAAACTTAGAATAGCTCATAATTATTTTTCTTAAATAATAAAATGAAATAATAATAATAACAATAACAATAATAATAAATTTTAGCTACAAGGTCTCCATGCAAGTGATACCTTCTTATTGAAAAAGATTTCATTACCAATCAAGACTTATGTTTATTAACAATGTTGTATGATGTAAAATTAATCTTCTAAGTCCACTTCCTGTTAATAACATTATTTACTTGTGGTCAAGAAATTAGGTCCCAACTTTGATTCTTTGTCAAGGAACCATACTCTTTAGCCATTTTGTTTTCCTATTATATTTCATCATGTGTAGATACTACAAATGTCTCATATCACATGCATCTAACACACAATTAGTTCAACATTTCCCTAATGTTTTTATTATTATCTTGAGTATTCTTTGAACGAAACACATTACATGCATAAATATATTGACAACTTTAATTGTCTTAGTTACCCACTTAAGATAATAAACTTCCTATGCAAGATTAGTCTTGACATGACTTTCATCACTATTAATGGATTCATTTACAAGGCTCTTACTTGTAGTTAATTTTTTGTATCTTGAGTATTCTTTGAATGAGACACATTACATGCATAAATATTGACAACTTTAATGGGCTTAGATACCCACTTAAGATAATAAACCTCGTCTTTACATGACTTTCATCACTATTAATGGATTCATTTACAAGGCTCTTACTTGTAGTTAATTTTGTATTAGAAATCCAATTGGAAGTCAATTTAGTTATTATAACCAATTCAAAAAATTTATTACTCGATTCATAATGTAGGAAAGTCAATTTCAAATTTCCCAAGTTTTTGATTTTTTTCTCTTTTTTTTTCCAACCAGGAACCGTGCAACTTGTACACAACGGAGCTAGCACAGGAGTAGATCACTGAGTCCATGGGTAGCAGTAGTAAACATGAGTCGGGGCCAGCCTTAGTTTGAATGTGAGAATGATCTATCCAAACGAAAAGTAGAATTGTCACAGTGCTTGCACAAGGAATTAAAGGATAGAAGCACCTCCCACAAGACAATACTGCAGTCCCCCCCGTAAGGAAAGTAACATGGGATTCCAACGAGTTAGGAAAAGGCCCCACCGCTGGCTCACAAAATCAACCCCTCACCATGAGGTTTGAACATGAGATGCCATGAGGACCAAACCCCACAAAGGCCAACTGATCTACACCTCATTGCTTAATTTCTAGTTAAATGAAGTATGCTCAACTTATTTTTGACAATTTGTTTTTTGTTTGATTGGATAAGGCTTTAAGTTCCACTTTTTGTTTTACTAGATAAGTATTTAGGTTTTCAACTAAGGGATAAGTAACCTACCAAGGTAGAAGATGATGGTATAACGGTGTTGGATGAGGTTAAGACTCAGAAACCCAAGATCTATTCTCGAGTAAGCCTATACCCCACCCTTGATTCTGAGAAATAAAATATCATTCCATTGAAATAAGGTAACCCAAAACAAGAACCTTAAGATCCCACTTCTTTATATTCTCATCCAGAATATAAGCTACACATACAAAGTTTTTGATATGTCTAAGCAAAGACTTCCTACCATTCCCACACTACTTTGGTCAAGATTATATTCAAAACTTAATGTGATGTGATGTGATTTTAATGTGATGTGGACTTAAAGCACGAACTGACTTTTAATGTGATTTTTAATTTTAGATATTTTAAAGTCCCTTCCTGTCGTCCTCATAACATCTATGTGGATCAATATATGGACTCTAGATTGATCCAGATAGATGTTATAGGACACCATATGAATCATCTATGAAGATCTTTTTATTATGAATTTTCACATCCCCTGAGGTGTTTATCTGTTACATCCCCACCCTTCTACCAAAGGGAGGACGTGACTAATGCTTCTAGCAATCTGAGCAAACTGGCCCCATGAGCATTATATAAAATGCAAGAAACTTAAAAACATACACAGATGTATAAAACATGCAATCTATAGTGGAAGCATACACATTCAAGCATTCACATACATGCTATTCATACTCATAAAACAAACAGTGTTCATCATGTTCAAGCATTTAACATGTTCATGATAATTTACAAAGAAAATACAATTGCAAAGTTAAATAAAAGAATACTTATCTTGAGAAGAAGCTTTCCCCACAACTAGCTATGTCACTGCAATGTTCCACCCAACCATAGGCTAGTGTGCTCCTTACTCTCTCAGCATCACTGCCACCCCCGAGCTGGGCATGATTTCCACAGGGACCTAGGGGACACAGACTTACACACATGAAGGCCAAACACCCACGGTCAAGCCAATAACCACATCCAAACACATTCATCCCACTAACGAATGGATTCTTGGACTTACTCAGCCAAGCCAACATAGGAATGCTCTACACAGCACAATGCAGGTTCAGACCAAAGCACAGATGCGTACACAGCAAAATAAAAAATTATGGGTTGAGGAAAAACAGTTGGGCAACAAAACGAATTTCCAAGATGGGTGAAAATAGCCCCCTAACATAAATTTGATTCCTAGGGACATTTTGGCCCTAACGTGGCCAAAAGGGACTCAACCACACCCAAGAAATTGTGGGTCTCTTCTCCCACTCGATGGGCATTACCAAAAACGATTTCCAGCTTGGAAAACAATGGGGAATTGCATCCAAATCTTGGGGGAGGAAACCCAACCATAGATCATTACCAAAACGAATTCCCAGTCTAAGGGAAATGAAGAAAACGACTGCCCACATGAGGGAAAACACACACAACAGACCCAAAAACAGGAATGCCACACACAGGAAACTCCTAGCTGCTTGAGAGAGCCTCAACGTGGATGAATGATGGTGAGAAAAATGCTTAGGAGCCCCCAACGTGAAGGAAACATACACTGCAAGCCAAAACGTGAAGGAAAACAGCTCCCAATCTTCCACTGTATGAGGAAATGGAGAACGTGGGTGGATATCGAAATGGGCATGCATTTTGGGTGTTAACTTGCCCCAAAAGTCAAAAACGTTTTTCCCAAAAATGGGTGCTTCCCCAAATTCGAATTTTTAATTTCCATACCTTGCCTATTCTCATGCAATAACTAACCCAACCAATTTCTAGTAGAATTAAATGATTGGTTGAATAAGACAAGAAAGGTGGTTGACAGCTTGATGGGTTCTTTTATTGACATTTGGCTTTTCCCCATTGGTCCCAAATGTAACACCCCAGTTTTGACCCCATTTGCATTTAAATAAAATGATGTAAATAATCATGGTGTGGAGCTAGGAAAAAGACCCACCATCAATTTAGTATTTATGTTTCGGCAATTAAGGTGTGGCCGATGGTATTTTTTTATGCTATTTGAACATTAACAGCTGAACATTATGTTAAAATTGCAATTTTAATTAAAAACCCAAAGCTGGCTATGTCAATGCAACTAAATGAGATGGGGGCATAATTTTTCCTAAGGATGAGGGAGTGGAGGATTGGAAGAGTGGGGAAATTTGAATTGGGAAAACCCCCCATTTTGAGAAAAAATGCTTTTTGAATTTCTTGGGTAAGAAAACACCAAAAACGGCCACCTTCCCCTCATGCGGCAGCGTTTCACCTTCCATCACGAGTTGGTTTGAACAAAACATTTTTGGAAACCCAATTGAGCATTCACGCAAGAGCTAACAAGCAAAAATAATTCTGAGTTTGAACCTTTCTGGAATTTCCCCTGTCCGACAATCTAAATCCTTCACGTTTTGGTTTTTATGATATGATTTTTCCCTTGTTCAGAAATTTTGATCTCTCTCATGTTTTCTCCTATCTTCTAATTATTTTCTTGAATACAATTTCCCTGAATCCGATTTTGTGTCTTTGATTTGAAAGACCAGCAACGTTTTCGTTTTGGCATTTTTTGCAGCAATCGGTCTGGCACTGGCAATGTTCATAAATTTGTAAATTTCTGTGTGTGTATGTAATCCCTAGAATCTGCTACGTTCTGATAAATCCTAGGGTTGAGATCCCTGTGTGTGCATCCATGTTTGGCATTTGAATTGATTGAAGGAATGGAAAAAGAGTCTAGACTTGCTTGATAAACCTAGTGTGTGAAAGAACCTCACAGACCAATCTAGAAGGCTAGTTTTCTTCTTTGCATGCCTTTAATAGCACTGGAAGGGAAGGCATGGCCTGAGGGACTGTGTAGCAAACAAGGGAATGCTTCCTTGTGTTGAGTGTGTAATTGTTTAGAAATCAAGCTAGATACAGTGTGGGTGTTCCTAGCTCTGGGGTTGAGCTCACTATCTTAGGAGTCAGTCTTTCCACCTCCTTGGCAGCCTGATAAACCCAACTGTGTTGGGTTGACTGAGTTTTATTGTATCCTTGGCTATGGGGAAAGTCTGCTAGTGTTCCTTATTCTTTGGGGGAAATCATGTCCAGCTCAGAGGTGAAAGTGTTGCTAAGAGATTAAAGAGCACACTGATCTATGGTTCGGTGGAACATTGTAGCGACATAGCTGGTTGCGGGACAAACTTATCCAAAGATAAGTATTCTTGTGTATTTAATTTTTGCAACTGTATTTGCTTATGAATTATTATGAAATTATCATGAACATGTTGAATGCATGAATGTGTTGA